>VZRM01008234.1:1082221-1098923 GCA_013397955.1 Grantiella picta
TGTGCTGTTCAATGCAGTCACACGAGCAAAACGCTGCTGCCAAACCGTGTTTTCCTGCCTGTGTGGCTTGACAGAACATCGTGTTTAACCTCGGAGGAGATGGGAGGAAACAAGGTTCTCTGTCAGGACTACAAATTCATGTTTCTGTCTGCACCTAAGCTCTGTCTTACGCTCCCAACGGTGGCTGTTTCCCTCGTGTGGTGGGTGGGATGTTTTCGAGGGGGCACAGGAGCCTAAAATCTTGATATTTTTAATCTGAAATAGGTGTCCTTTGAATTCACGCACCTAAACCATTTAACCCCTTGGAAAAATGCCTTCAGGCCCTACAGAAAAGCCCTGGCATTGATTTGCTCACCAGCTTGGCCCACATCTGCTCGTACCCAGATGTTGCCCCAGCTAAAAGCAGCCTCCATGTAGCCCCAAGTGTTCCATACGTGTTCAAAACATCTTGTAGAGCCCTGCATGGGAGTTAATGTGGAACAGGGCTCTCAGCTCAGCATCTCTGAAAGCTGTCCAAGGCAAAGCCATCCCCAGCACGTGGCATTCCCATATGCAGGGGGAGAGCAGGGACCCAGCTCCATCCTGCACGGCCCATGTATGGGAAAGCTGGAGTGCTGATGGTCTCTAGCACAGCTCCCTAAAATAATGGGGTAATAATTAACAACAGCATCTGAGTCTCAGAGCTCCTCACAGCCTGTTCCCCCCAGAGCTGATGCTGTCCCAGAGCCCCATGGTGATGGTTGATCTCCTCGGGGTGGATTTGAGGCACGGAAGATTTGTTGCTTGTGCTTTGGCACATCTGTTTGGGAAACCAGACTGGCATTTCCTCTGGGTGCCGAGAGCTGGGAGCTGTGGCTGCTGCAGAGCCCACTGCATGGACCAAGGCTCGAGGGATGCTTTGTCGGCATCTCTTTGTTGTTGGCTCAAAATCTGGTCTTGCTCAGTGCTGTGGGAGAGAGCCGTGATGGATAATGGGATCTCCCTGCTCCCAGTCTGATGGATGGGAGCTGTTTGTACATGGAGCCTTCTTCTGGGAGTGCTGTGATTCCAGGGCTCTTCCAGGAGGGCTCAGAGCAACCCCTGAGTGTCCTGAGGAGCCCCTAATGAGCTTTGTTCGGGGGCTGCAGGCACAGCTGCCGTGGGGACAGCTGGGAGACGCACCGAGCTCCTGGGCTCTCCATATGGATGCTCTTGACCTCTGAGGCCTCCCAAACTCCATGTGGCTGCTGAGGACACTGGAAAGGGTCAGCCCCCTCTCCACACCCCCAACAAAAGGAGGGTTTGACAGGCACAGGCGGCACCAAGCAGTGAAAGGGTCCTAGAGGGAGATGGGGGAAGCGCTGGTTTGGCGGGGCCACAGCAAAATTCCCTTGTAAACACAGCTTGAGAAAGCTCCCCCAGCCCAGCCCTCGCTGGGTGCCCAGTAATGGGGCCAGACTGGGATGCAGCACTGCCATCGGGAGCACGGGGTGACTTTGAAGCCCCTCCTTGTCCCCTCAGCTTTGTTTTCGGGGCCATTGTGGGGCCGCCGGAGCCAATCGCCGCCAGCCCCGATTCAAAGTCCAGGTGCCAACCAACTTGAACTCTCCAGCATCCCCGCCGTGAAGCAATTATTCCCTCAGACACATTCATTGTTCTCATTACACCATAAATTGTGAATGAATTAAACATGCACTTACCACTATGCACCGCAGCTGTCAAGGAAAATAACACACCAATATCGGATCCTGCTCCACTCCTCTCCCTGCAAGGTTTGCTGCTCGCAGGGAAGGACGCAGCAGCCAAGCTCGCTGGAGCTGGTATTTTCTTTATGGAGAGGCCAAATCTCTGTTCCCACTTAGAGCAGCTCAGGGCAGGACTGTCTCCCTCAGATTTGATGTTTTAATTATGGTTTTTCTCCCCTTTTGGTCACATCGCTATCACTGCAGCACAGAGGGGAAGCTTGTCCCTGAGCTTCCAGACATCCCATGTTTTACTTGGGACACAGAATCCTGCCCTGGGTGTGAGAGGACACATGCAGCCCTGCTTTGGGCTGGGGGGATGAAGCCCCCGGAGCCTGCAGGAGGACAGGGCTGTCCTGAGCCCCAGTCCGTATGGGAATTTCACTGTATGTGACTGAGAGCCAGCAAGGGAAGCTGTAAAGGAAAGGTGGTTTAGAGGAGAGCTGTAAAAAGGTAATTCAGATGCCTGACTTGATTTTAGGGTGCTCTAGGCACACAGACACTTTCCCAAGGAGCAGCATGGGCGTTTATTTATTTTCTAATCTGTGCTCCACGTCCACGGAGTTTATAGAGGCAGAGCAATCTCCTGGCGTGTCCAGATAAATTCCCTGATTGTTCCTCTCCAAAGAGAGGACCTGGGGCTGGCAGCTACCTTGGGGTACAATGTTGGGATTCACCAGACGGGATTACAGAGGGGGCTTTTCTTCTGAGAGAGGGAGCTGGAAGTTTGTCTGCATTTCTCTCCTTGCACTGCATCTCCAAGGAGGTTTTCACTTTCTAAGAAGGATGTTACCCACTGAGCTATTCATAGCAGTTAAATGAGAAAAGGGGTTAATAAAATACATGCTAGAAAAAAGAAAATAAGATTAGAAGGACTGATGTTTTGGCTGTGAGGCCTTCTGTGGGCTGCAGAGAGACGGGGAGGAAAAAAGGAACAAGATTATTATTTCTTTTCTCTGGCTCAAAGAACTTCATGGCCAGAATGGCACCACTAATCCAATTTTCTTTCTAACAAGTATTTTATCAACACCTCTTTCTTTTTTCTCCCCTCTATTCTCCTTCCTTCAGTCTCTACGCTGACATCTGATTAGCTGCATTAAAATGAAGGTTTCAGCTGCAGGCTGGCAGTGCTCACAGGAGCATCAGTGGGGCTCCCAGGAGCTGGGGAGCCCAGGGCTGTGCCCATGTCCCCTGCTCACGTGTGGCTGTGCACACACAGCCCCTGCCCTCGCTGGGCACCTGGTTTTCCCTCTCTGACCACAGCAAAGTCTCTTTTCCAGGCGCTCAGCCCCGCTTGGCAGAGGATCAGATGCAGCTCCACTGAAAGCAAACAGCCGCCTTTCCGAGGGAGTCAACATTTCGCAACGTGTTACTTCAGTCTTATTTATTACGAACATATTTTCCCTTTTATCCGGGGATTTGCCAAACTCTCTGGAGTCACAAAACCTCGTCGTGGCCTCACGAGGGGTGGCTGTGCCTCTCCTTTTCCCCTGCCATTCTGGGGGATCCAGAGAGGTTCCACCCAGCCCTGGCTCCCCTTGGCACAGTGGGATGTGCTGCAGGACCATCCCTGCTCTTTGCCAGGGACACCTCAGCTGGGACATTTGGTGTGAGCAGTGCTGTTGGGTCATGGATCAGGGTGAGCAGAAGTTCCCACAGGACCAGCCTGCCCCACAATGGCCTGGAGGGGTTTTGGGGCAATACATTGGAGGAAGGGGTAAAATACGGGCAGGGGAGTTGCTTTTTTGTTATATCTGCCTTTGCTCCTAAACCTGCTGGAGGGAGAAAAAGGGAAGATCTGGTGTAAGGGATGGTGGTGGAGCTGGGGTGGGTGGGGAACCATCCAGAGGAGACCCCAGAGAGGACCCTTTGTCTTGGGCAGAGGAGAAAATGAATTAAAGCCTTAAAAGAACCTGGTTGATCTCCATCAGCATATGGCTCCTGTCTGCTGACCTCCCTTCAGGGAGGTGTGATGCCCGGGGGCTCTGAGGGCTCCTGGGGCTCCAGCCACTGCTCCTCTGGGTAGCTGGGCTTTTGCTGGGGCTGTTTCTCCTTCTCTCCAGGATTAAGGAAGCAAATCCCCTCCCTGCAAGGTTTGCCTGGCTCTGGGGAGGCTCTGAGGTGGCCTTTGTCCACCTGTGAGCACAGCAGCAGCTCTGGGGCTGCAGGCACTGTGCAGCCGCTGCCTGGGTCACTCCTGGTCCCCTGGGAGATAAAAGTCCCCCTGTGTGTGTCAGAGCTCAGCTCAGGGAGATGTCACCAGGGGTGTGCTTGGCCACCCTGCTGCTTTCAGAGGGATTGGGAGCTGAGTTGAGTCAAGAGTCTTTCTCTGCTCTGTTTGACTCTGTTCCTCCATATCATGAGCTGAAAATAAAAATGAAATGCTAATCATAGTGCAAGAGGAGATGTCTTTGCAGCCAGCCCCTCTGGGTTGGTGCATGGAGGCCTCTGAGGCAGAGAAGCCCCACTGTGGCGCAGGGTGTGAGGAAGCATCTCAGGCTGTTCCTAATCCTTCTTGGCTCTTCTCTTCGCTGGAAAACGAGGCTGTGTTGGAACATGACCTTGGTGCAGCATATTAATTAGTGGGATGTTTGAGATAGGTCAGCAGTTAGTGCAGACAGGCACAGTCATGCTCAGTGTGACGTCAGGGGTTGGAGTTAATCCTGCCATTCCAGTGGGGTTCACTCAGCACCAGCTGGGGCAATGACGATCAGCTGGAACTTTTTAGTCAAATTGCAGTTTTGATGGGAAATCAAAGCTTTCTACAAGCAAGGAGGAGTTTCTCATTCATGCTTTTTTCCTGCCCTCTGTGGCAAAGCTGGAATTCCAGGGCCAGTTTCAGCCAAAGGCCAGAATGTGGGAATTCAGTGATGCAGCTGGGATCTGTAGGGACATGGTGGTGTGGGACGAGTGGCACTGCCATGGCCCAGCCACTGTGTGCTCCTGCACTCCCCCATGCTCTCCTTGTCCAGGCATTCCATGGGAGATGCCATCTGGGTCTGTGGGATGCACAGAGGGCATCCCGTGTTGTATTGCATTTTTATAGAGAAGGTGTTTAATTGCAATATAGGATTTACCAGGATTTTCTTTCAGTCAGCTCAGTTTTCTTTGGAAAACCCTTCCTGTCAGTCCATTTCCAGTGGATTTCATGGACAAGACCAGCAGGACCAGCGAGTGACCCCCAGTCTAGGCTGTGGCTGCAGGAGCACCAGGCAGCTGTGCCCTCCTGCCTCTGTTCCTCATCCCACATGTGCTGTTTGATGTCCCTTCCTGGTGTCACCTCTTCCACCAGACCTGCTCTGGACCCCCAGTGCCACATGCCTGCTCCACAGCGTGTCTGGGCAGGCCTAATTAGCATTTCTCAATCAGCTCTTTCTCGTTAGTGGCCACTGGGAGCTCTGAATGAAGGTGGAGCCAGGCCAGAAAGAGATCCTCTCCTGAAAAATTGTAATGAAAGCAATAATGGCTGGGTCCTTGAGCAATGCCTGCCCATGACAATCGTTGTCTGGAGGCTATTTAATTACGAAAGTCTCTTCTCAGCCTAGGGCTTCACAGTCCTGTGCCTTTACTCTCTTGAGCAATGTTTTATTGCTATTGTCCTCAACCTCCTTCGTATTAAGTTCAGAGTATCTGAAAGTTATATGAAATATATGTTTGTTTTCTATTCTATTTGCATGAATTTCTCGTATTGTGGGGTTTGCTTGGTTTTTTATCAGTATCTGAAAGCCTAAAGCTGGGATTATCTAAAGGATTATAGGAGAATTAGGCACCCAAAGCCAATTGATTTTTCGCTGTGAATGAGCCAAGTGCGTTTGGAGGGCTGGAGATTTTGGTCTGTGCTCGTGGTTTCAGGTCCACCTTGCACCATCTCGGGAGGAGCTCAGCACGACTCGGGTGGCCTCGGCAAGGTGCTGAAGCAGGAGCAGTCAGTAAGAAAGTGCAGGTATGAGGGAAACGTGGCCCTGAGACATTAAACCGCCTTTGAAAATCTCCTCTTGACTCCCCGAGGCTCTTTTGAAAACGCCACTCTGAGTTACCATCAATTTTGATAATTAAGCACCGATTTAATTTCAGAGTAACAATAATTGTCAACATTTTCCAACCCAAGCACCTTAAATTAGCCACGCAGCCCCGCAGGTTGGCCGGGGATCAAAGCGAGGTTTTCGGGAGGTGCTGAGCGCGCGGCCAGGCTGTGCTCAGGACTCCACAAACCCAGGCCATGTGCGTTGGGTCTCCTGCCAGACGTGCTGCGCTCAACATGCGTTTCAACACCTCGCTCTGGGCACCTCGGATTAAGAAAATGAAAGGAAAAGAGCTGGCTGGGGGTGTTGCTCTGGTTTCTTTCCCCGGACGGTGAAAGCGTAGGTTGGCTGTGGTTGTGTGGGGACAGCGCTGGGTCACTCGGTGGAGTCCAGGCAGGGTGACAAGGATGTCACCAGCAGCCTCGGTGGCAGGAGCAGGACAGCAGGAGCAGGACACAGCAGCCAGGTGGATGCTCTGAGCCTCCTTCCCCTTCCTCCAAGAAGGGACATCCCGTGGTGTCTCTGGGGTGGTGTTGGCAAGGGGTGACCAAGGACCTTCTGGGTGACCCTGGAGGGGCAGAGATGCTGCTGCTCCCAGGAAGGGCAGGAAGGATTCCCAAAATCCATCCTACGTGGGTTGGAATCCTTCCTGAGAAGGAATTGCCATGTCCTGCTGGGCATGGCCTGGTGACAGTGCCTGGCTGGGGACACCTGGCTTTGGGGTGGGGACATTGCTGGGGCTGGGGAGGGTCTGCAGAGCAGGCCACCCATCCCGGGTCCTGTCCCCGGAGCAGGGCACCCATCCCATATCCCATCCCTGTCCCATCCCTGTCCCATCCCGTGTCCCATCCCATATCCCATCCCTGTCCCCTCCATTTCCCATCCCTGTCCCATGTCCCATCCCTGTCCCATGTCCCCTGTGCCGTGCTGAGCTGAGGTGCCACGCCGCACATCAAAGCCGTGATTAAGCCAATTCTCTAATCCATCTCTCCACGCCTTTGATGAGGTTTCACCTCGCTGTGCTCCCCACGCCCAGCCCCACCCGGGGTTGCTGCTTTTGCTTTATTTTTAGCAGTGATTTGGAAGTTGCTGGGGCTCCTCTTTTTTATTTTCGTTCCCCCTTTTTCCTCTCATTTTCCCCCTTTTTTTTCTTTTCCCCTTTCTTTCCTCAAGGCTCCTGGCAGAGCTCGGTGTCCCCCAGCCCCCCGAACCCCCAGCCAGCCGTAAAGGACACATTCACACCTCTTTTCCTTGCCTTGTCTCCCCTTTATTCTTATGAAGCTCTCATTGATTATTGCCCTTAAATTCCTCAGTCCGGTCATAGATAAAAGGATAACCACTTCAAAGCAAAGTGTTAAGAGTTTAACCTCGAGCTAAAAGAGTGGACAACAAGGTAATTGAGGGTAATAACTGATCACAGACCTACTTTCAAAGGCACATGCAAGCCTCACTTTCAGATGGCTTTAATTTTATTAACATTTGTAGCAGCTCTAGATGCTTTTGAATCATTACAAACTTCAAAGCTTGAGGTAACACTCCAAATGGAGAACCTGACACCAGGTTTTTTGTTCAAGCCCACATCATATTGATAGTCTCTCTTGCAAGCATGTAACATCTCTTCTCAAGCTATAAAAACCTAGATGAAGAAAATATTGCCAATAGAGAAGATCAAAGCCTGAACCTCCCTTTGAATGATCCCAAAGAAGTCAAAACAGAAAACAACAAGGGGGAAAATGCATCTATATTATTCCAACTGTCTTTATCCATATTTAAACTTGTCTGCTGAGGCAGATGAGGATGATGATCATTCTCCCTGAGTTTTATCAAACTATTTGGCTGATCCTCTGTTCCTCTTTGGGCATTTGGAGCTGGCCCTTTGGCTTTCTGTGGCATTTAAACCCAAGAATTTGGAAACAGCACATAGAACAGCCCTGACTCAGCTGGGAGGGTAGCCAGGTGAGGTCAACCTAAAAAAATATATTTACAAACTGAAAACACAGAGACCACAAGGAAAATTATAAAAACACCCACAGTTCTCCGATCTCCAGCCCCTGATAATCACAGGAAAAATGGTGATCTGTGGATGTTGAGGTGTTTCACAGCCGAGTGTGGGTCAGTGTGTCTCCATGCCAGGGTGTGCCTGTGGTCACTCCGGGCTGGGTTTGCTGGTGCAGCTGCCCAGCTCCCTGTGCTGATCCCAGAGCAGCCACCCCGGGGCCACACGGTGAATCAGCCCAGCAATTGATCCCGGCTATAAATAGCCATTTTCTTTGTCTATTTTCTGTGCGGGAAGGGTTATTTTGAGCCGTGTGAGTTCCCTGAGCTAATGCTTGAAGCATTCACAATGAAGGGGGTGGCCCGAGGAAGCAGGCTGGCCCTGCTGCCAAAAAACACATCCCTGCTCCCCTCTGCACAGGGGCTGCTGCCACTTGAGCTGCTGCCCAGGCTCTGGGCAGCTCAGGGCTCAGGGAGAACCTCCCCAGCAGCTTCAGCCTCCCTAGAGTCATCCAGAGAAGAAAAATTACTTGGATTTTTTTTTCTTACTGGTGTACAGCAGGTTTTATAGTGGTGTGATGCTTTCCTCCCGATTTGCATGGGTGCAATAGCAGTGTTAGGTTATTATTTTAGGTCACTGCAGGACAAAGGGCTGGGTTGGACTCCAGGCTGTCTAACAGTGGCTCAGCTGTGGCTGCAGCTGCTCCAGCGGTCACAGAACCATGGAATGGTTTGGTTGGAAGGACCTTAAAGATCATCCTGTGCCACCCCTGCCATGGCAGGGACACCTTCCACTGTCCCAGGGTGCTGCAGGCTCTGTCCAGCCTGGCCTTGGACACTGCCAGGGATCCAGGGGTGATCCTCCCGTGACAGCTCTGAACTCCCCGTGCTGCAGTCTGGAGACACAGAGCTATCTCAGCTGGAGCACAGTGGGTTCATTCAGGTTGAAGGTGACCAACCCAGCTCTCTGAGCCATGGGTTTTGTCACCTCTTGGAGCCACGAGTGACAGATCCCTGTTCCCAGTGCTGGCTGGTGTCAGGTGTGTCACAGCAGAGCCGCATTGTCCCTGCTCCCTTCAAGAGCAGATGGCAACATGTCTGAGCTTGTGCAAACCACTTACTTTTACATGTATAAAATAACTCTGTTTTGAGCCTGCTGTGATATTACATTCTCCACGGACTGAAATCAATTTAATAGAAGCTGCTCTCTGTCCTGGGGCTGGGCGTGTGCCTGTGTAATGAAAGGACAATGGTGTGTTGCTTCAATCTATGGAATTCATCTCACTTTATTGTCTAAATTTACGGCTGGAAGAATAATCAGCTATTCCAGCATTTCTTCCATTGACTCCACTATCAGTTGCACAGACAGGGCAGGTGAAAGGGACTCAGCACTAAATATGTTACAGATGCCCCAGGCAAGCCCTGCAGACCTGGATCTGCACAAGAGGAGCTCAGAAATCGCTGCCCCTGTGGCCAGTTTGTTTCTCCCTCTGCCCACAGGAGCTGCTGCCCATCCAGTGCCATCCCCAGGCCAGCATGGAGCAGGAGGTGCCTGGTTTTCCTGGGAGTTGATCATCATCCCAATGGGCTGCAGGGGCAGAGATGCATCCTGGCAGTGCTTGTAGCTAATTGAAGCAGCCAGGCATGGCATGGGCATTGCAGGCAAGGTTTTATTTCCGTGATTCCCAAAGTTTTAGTTTCCATTTCCAAGCAAACCCCTTCATCCCTGATTTAAGACGAGGGGAATTCTCTCCTTCCAGCATGCAAGGGGCTTGGGGGAAGCTCTGATTTCCATCACATGCACAGAGGTGAGCAGACCCTAAATGCACCCCTGACAAAGCCCTCAGAACTGTTTTTCAAAGGTGTGAAACCCCACAGCAGAACACTTGTCCTGCAGCCAACCTGTGGTGCCCACAGCTTCTACTTCTTTCAGGATTTCAGCTTTTACTGCTTTCTAGGAGTTTTTAGGGCTTCCCCCAGGTGGAAGTGTCCCCATTACAACCCAAACTTGTCTCAGGAAGCAGCAGTGGGACTCAGGAGGTGACAGCAGCCTCGTGCTCCCCTCAGTGCTTCCTGCCACTGTCACCATCCCTGCCAGGAGCTGCCACTGCAGCATCACTAACGAGTGATCTGCATCTTTGATTAGCAGTTTTTGATTAGTGGTGTGCAGGGGATGTAATGACCTTTTCCAGTGCAATAACAGCAAGGTAGGAACTGCTTCAGTGCCAGAGGAGCCTCCTGGGATGGGTTTGCTGCTCAGTCCCGAGAACTGGAAGGGCTCTTGGAGGGACGGAGTGCTGGGGAAATGATTATCCAGACACTTGTGAATGCTACTAAAAAAAGGAGGGGAGGGAAGTGTCAGTTGTGATGTGAAAGGGCCTGGAATATTCTCTCAGGGTAACAGGAGACTCGAGTTAGATTTGTTTTCAAATATTAAAGCAAAACAAAAAAGTGTTCTAATTTCAGGCCTGCTGGGAGAAGAGGGGAAAGCCCAGAAGCTGCTTTGGGACTGGAGATGCAGAAATGGGGATGGGGTCTAATAACACTTCAGTTTCTGCTGAGTTTCAGTAATGTGAGGTTCTCTGTTTCCCCAGCTTCTCATGGGGAAAAAGGATATTGGGTGAGCACTTTCCAGGCTTCTGTGAAAGGATTAGAAAGCAAAAAGAGAAAATATTAAAAATAGTATTTTGGTGATCTCTCCCCCTGCATGATGATTTCTACTAAAGAGAAAAAAATATCATTAATGAAATGTATGTCCAAGCAGCCTTTTTTGGGTCTAGTGAGGAGAGAGACCAACCTCACACTCACCAGGTTTCCTTCCTTCTAATGAAACAGGGAAACAAAGCTGCCAATATTAATTATTGAAGGATTATGGTGGAGGTTCTCGCAGTGGGAGAAAACACCTTTTCATACAATCAGTAGGGCTTTGGCAGAGGAAGGTGTGATCTACTAAAAAAAAAAGTAGATAAACTGGGAGAACAGGGAGCAGTACAATGTGATTTTAGACGAAATACCACCAGGAATTGCTGCTGGTTGCACAGAGGTGCTCAGAGGGGTGACCTGGAGCTCTGATGATGTGGGGGGTGAGGCTTTCTCTGTGCAAAGCCTGCATTTCACACCTGGAAATACAGGCATCCTTCAGAGAATTAATGTTTCTTTTGGGCTCAGGACCGGTCCAGCCTGGGAGAAGCATCCTGACAACACCAGGGGGCTGCAATCTCTGACACCCTTCACGGTCCTTAATGCTGAGAATTGAATGGACAGGCAGAAACTAACCAAAGCAGGTAGAATTTTAGGGTTCTCAGCTTTGACGGCACACCTAAAAATAGCCGTGCACAAAGGGCTTGGGGTTTTGGTTGTTTTTTTCCCCTGGAAGTGAAAAGTTTTATTTGACTTTATGATCTGAAAGTTTTCCACTAGTCAGGAAAGCCTGTTCCCTCCTGCCCCTTGTCTCTCCTCCTGCTTTTTCCATTACCATCCTGCTGTAAGGGCTCTGTGGATCAGGATTTTCGGGTCCAGGAAGTTTTTTTGGGATCCCCAGCAGCAGGCAGGGGTGGGGATGGGCTGTGCCAGCTCAGCAAGCACCGAGCTGCACGGCGAGGGTTAAACTTCATGCTGCAGCTGCAAAGCCCAATTTCTTTATTTCCTGTTAATGACATTATTGCCTACATAAAACCATTGAAACATGTTTCTTTCATTTGTTTAATTTCAAATTCTGAGCACACTAGCTGGAAACTATGTTTAATAGTTAAACTCAAAACATTTGGATTTCCTCCCCTCGCTGAGATTTGCAGGGAGTGCACTTCATACTTAGTTGGGTTTTCAAGGAGCCATTTTTACACAGCCAGAAAACAAAACGGATTGAATTGCAGAATCAAATCACATCAGTTCAGGCTGGTAACACATCATGTATTTCCCTTCCTCTGCAGTCAGGCCAGGATACCATCAGCCCCAAGTGGTTCCCAAAGTGGCTGTGTGCTCCTCCAGAGCATCCCGAGCCTTTGTGCTCCAAGAAAGGTTTCCCTGAGCATGCCTGGAGAAAGTGTTCCTGTTTCCATGAAAAAGCTGGATGGAATCTCCTCCTGCTGGCCCTGATGTCGCTGTCACCTCCCTGTGTTCCTCCTGCTGCCATGGCATTATGGGCTCATCCTGCAAGCCACTGCAGTGCCCAATTTCCCATCCAAAAATCTGTATTTGGCTAAAACAATTCACTAGGATTTAAATGTTGCCTTCAAGAGCCATGTGCATGGACACTTTCCACCAGACCAGGCTGCTCCCAGTCCTTTTCAAGCTGAAAACATGAAGCCTGAACATGTTCCCCGGACTTGGGGAACCTTGCTGTCCTCGTTACCCAAACAGGAAGGTGGCAGAGAAAGCGATGCCTCCTTTGAGCATGGCGAGGAAGGGGCTGTGGAAAAAATAAGTCATGGGAAGTTGGTCATAAATACACAACCAGCTTCCTCAGTTATCCCTTTTGCCCCCACCCTCCCTTCAATCCCTGCTCTGTGCAGGTGATGGAAGGAGTTCAGAAATGTTAATAGATAGCAAAGTGCTGCTGTGTGTTTTATCAGCTCTCCTGGAATGGGTAATGCTGATACGATGCCCCTTTCAAGTCTAGAAAATCTGGGCAAGCGTGTGCAGATAGCAGGGAGTGCACTGAACAAAGCATCAAGGAGCAGAGTCTGTAGGGGGGAATGGAAATGTTAAAAGGATTATAGGAGAGAAAATGTATCGGACTTATCTTGGTGACAAAAGTGTGTCGGTTTATGAAATGAACTTCAAATCCCAGAAAACTAATTGTGTGTTTTCTTGTCCTGTTTGTGGGTATCTCTGGCAGTGCTTTTTTCCCTCCACTAGAAAGCCATGTCCATGTGTGGATAATACCCTGTGCCTGCAGTCTGCAGGGAGATTACACAGCCCATCGGGCTCACACCTCTTAAACTAATGATGTTAAACTAGTTTATTAAAAAAAAAAAAGAGAATAGCTTCAAAGGTCCACATGTGGGTTGCAAACCTCTCATGTCTTCTGTACACAGGGCCTTCCTCTTATTTTGATCAGGGCTGTTCCCAGCACTTGTGTTGAAATATTCTCAAGCCTTTGATCTCCTTATCATGGTGGCCACCAGCCTGGTGGCAGAGGGTGACGTCAGCCACTCTTCTGCACTTGGTTCCTACCCTCCGTGGGTCCTCCCTGGGCTGTGCCTATCACAGGGGGGTTTTCCTGCTGGCAAAGGGATTCTTGGAGCCTGAGCCCCTGGCCCACTCTGGCTTGGGGTCTAAATCGTCAAGGTGGGAAAATTAAATAGGGTTTTGTCCTCCTGCTGCTTGGCCAGGGAAGGGCAGGAGCAGGGATGGAGTGGGGAGCAGATAGGGATAGGGGAGAGGTTGGAGGGGTCTTGGAGGGGTTTTGGCCCCCAGTGGGGGGCTGGGGAGGGCGGTGCATGGAGCACAGGGAGCTCAGAGGGAGCTCTGCTGTTTCCTGTTTCCCCCTTACCTTCCATCAATGTCCTTGTGATCTCCTGGCAGCGTCCAAGGCCAGGCTGGATGGGCTTGGAGCAACCTGGGACAGTGCAAGGTGTCCTTGCTATGGCACTGGATGAGTTTTAAGGTCCCTCCCAACCCAAATCAGTCTGGGATTCTGGGATCTTGCCATGGTTTCAGCAGAGGAAGCACTTTGGAGGTGCATCAGCAAGGTCAGTGCCAGGCAGCAGCAGCACTGTGCTCTGGCCTGATGCTGGGGGCTGCACAGGCTCTGGGGGCATCTCTCGGGTTTTTTGGGGTTCTCCATGAGGAAGGCATTTCCCTGGCCCCCAGTGTCTCCCTGTGCTCCGTGAAGGACTGACTTTGCCCCCTGTTTAGGACTTGTGGCTCCTGACAAGCACAGCATAGGTGTTGCTGTGATGTGCTGGGGCTGCTGGATTTGATTTGATTTGATTATTTGATTTGATCTGATCTGATCTGAGCGAGCTGCTGCTCCCCTGTCACCTGCCCAGAGCCCTCACAGGGATGAGCAGCACAGCCCTCAGAGCCTTCATGCTGCTGTGTCTGACCTGCTGTTCTGCAGGAAGACAACAACCTGGAGCCATAGTCATCTCTTGTGCAGCAAAACTCCTGCCTCGTGGGCAGAGCAGCAGCCAGGTCAGCTGGGTGCAGCCAGCATGAGCCCAGGGAGCGTGGAGTGCCACCTCTGCAATGCTCCCAGAGAATTCCAGGCCTTAATGCCCCCTCTGCCTTTTTCTTTCCTCTTTTTTTTTTTTTCACTACCTGCTCTAAAAAAAGCTCGCAGGGGGAAAAAAAAAATTAATTTCTCTAAGATTGTGTAGCTTCACTGTGAACTGATTCTTTTAATCTAAAATTATTCCTTTTTGGTGCCACAATCTGACTTCAAGCTTCTTTGCTGCCTGTGAACATGACAGCAGCAGCAGCCAGAGAGGAGGGGACAGGCTGTGTCTGCCCTTTGCTGGGCACCAGGAGGGCTGAGCACGGCTGGAGGACACTGCTTTAAACAGCTTTTTGCAGTCGTTTTCTCCCTCATTTAACTGAGGTTTTTATCTCACATGCAGAAGGGCTAACAAACAAAATATAAATAGTTAATTTTCCCCTCCGTTCAACCTGGGAATTCAGATTCAAGTTTGGACTGGAAAATCAGAAGGAAATTCAAAGATACTCTGCTTTCTTGATGACTGCAGCTGCTACCTGAACACAGAGATTCCCTGTAGATCTGCGAACAAGGACTTCCAGAAGCTGATAAAGATGAAGAAAACTCTGGAAGACCTTCCTGTACCTGCCACCGCCTGCCTAGTTCATCGGATTACTTTCAAATCCCAGGCACTACGTGACTCTTCCCTGTTGGCAGGAGGAGAAAACAGACTCCCTGGCTGGACATGCAGCACATGAACGAGGCCACCGCCGCTCTGGGCAGGACAGGCTGCCCCGTGGGCTCTTCCCCACAAAGCCACGGCCCCAGGGGCTCTCGTTTTGTCCCCAAAATGTCCCTTTCTGGCTGGCATGAAGAGGATGGGGAGCTGGCAGGTGTTTGGGTGGGCTGCTCTTCTGCACATGCAGTCTGTGGTAATTTGGGGAAGTCAGTCCCTGGCTGAGTTTTTGGGTTGCTCTCCCAGGGCATCGGAGCAGGGCGGTGTTCTTGCACAATGGGATTTGGAGAAAACCAGTCGGGGAAATGACGTTTTTATGAAATAGAATGAATGAGGCTTAATGAGATTTTCTTCCAAAGGGAACAAGCCTGAGGTTTTCAGCCTCCATCATAATGGCTTAATTTTCTGTGTTGGAGCAGTAAATGGGACTCAGAGAGGTTTTTATCCAACATTGTTTCAAAGAAAGTTGTAAGGAGAAAGAGGTGGTCAAGTCACCTTCTGGTGGTTGGAGGTCCTGGGCTGGAGGTGACACCACTGTCACCATCCCCAGGAGCCCAGGGGACACAGGCTGTTCATTCTCCCAGAAAAGGACCATTTTGCATGGCTCAGGAGCATCTGGCACAGCGGCACGTCGATATTTGGCGTTATGAGCACCAAAATATTAATAATTCTAATAATTCATGGCTGCTTGTTGTGCCTAGAAAGGGCTTTTACTGTTCAGCTCGTGGGTTTGGCAGGACATTTGCTTTCCATGCCCAGTGGTGGCCATTCCCAGGCCTGGAAAACGTGTCGTTGGGCAGCAACAACAAATTCCCCCCCATGTTATTTCATTATTAGCCCAAGTTGCCCAGGCCAGGCACTGTCAGCTCCGTGATGGATTCAGCCATTGCATGGATGACAAAATCATGGTTTCAAAGGATGTCACATCCAGGGCCACCATGACACTCAGCCTCTTGGGGTGTTTGGGGTTTGTTCTGCTGCAGAGAACCTGGAGCTGGAGGAGCAGCAGCTCTGTGCCATGGGGTGAATCCAAGCTCTGCGTTTAGGGATGCTGCAAACCAACAGCTCTTCCAGCAGCTGTGCAGGGCAGGGAGGGAAGGGACAGGGACAGGGACAGGGACAGGGACAGGGACAGGGACAGGGACAGGGACAGGGACAGGGACAGGGACAGGGACAGGTCTGTGGTTGTGATCCTGGTTTTTGAACTCACATTTAGGATCAGCTCAAGCCCCTGGGACCAGCGCTGGAGCTTCCCTGGGGTGCCTCGGTGTCCCCTTGGGGTTTCTCTTTTCAGTGGTGCAGGGCAGGGGGATTTTGCTGCCTGGAATGGGCAGCTCTGGAGTGTTGCATTTCCCAGGAGGTGCTGTAATGATGTTCAGGCACAGCAAAGGTGGAAAATGCCATTTCTTTTGCCAAAGGCTTTGCCACCTGCCCTGCCTGGAGGGACAGGACAAGGGGCAATGGCTGCACATGGATAGAGGGCAGAATTACACTGGTTATTAGGAAGGAATGCTTCCCTGTGAGGCTGGCAAATCCTGGCACAGGGTGCCCAGAGAAGCTGTGCTGCCCCTGGATCCCTGGCAGTGTCCAAGGCCAGGTTGGACATTGGGGCTTGGAGCAGCCTGGGGCAGTGGGAGGTGTCCCTGCCATGGCTGGGGGTGGAATGAAATGATCTTTAAGATGCCTTCCGACCCAAACCAGTCTGTGATTCTATAATAATGATAAAAATCAAGGCAAGCTGGACCAAGGTGGGCTCTGGACAGAGGGGCAGCTCCTGCTGGGGGAACTGTGGAGCCCCCAGGTCCAGCCTCGGAGCAGGCTGAGGAGGCTCCTTGGATCTGGAGGGCAGGTTTGGGGGCCAACCCCTAATTAAAACCTTTTGTATGAAGTTCCAAACCCTCCATTCCGTGCCTGGTTAATATTTAACAGCTGGGGCGGGAGATGGGAACACAACTGCAGCCGGGCTTTGGCTGCTGTGCCAGTTCTATTGCAATCAGGGATTGTTTAATTAGCCGGCAGAGCTAAAACAGGCCCGCGGATTTTTTTTTTTTGTATATATATATATACACACACACACATATATGTATAT
>VZRM01008235.1:1189-16553 GCA_013397955.1 Grantiella picta
GGCGGCTCAGGGCTGGGGGCAGGGCAGGGGCTGTGGCTCCGTCGGGGATACAGCGAGGACGAGGTTGTCGCAGCGATGGAGCTGCCTCGGGGAAGCGGCGAAGCAGAGCGGGACAGGGGCAGACAGGGCAGGGAAGGAGCAGGATTGCAGGGAGGAAAATGCAAAGGGGGGAGAGGGCAGAGCTGACCCTCCACACGAGCCTCCGCTCCCTCCAAGAAACCCAAAGAAAATGAGCCCTCGGGTTGTTTCGCAGCTAACTGCTTTGATGTGTTTGGTCATGCTATAGCGTGACTTCCCGCGCAGATCTTCCCGCGCGTCCGGCAATCTGTCCCATCAGCAAGGGTGTCACTTGCAGAGCAGCAGGGGAAGCTTCCTCTCTCCCGATCGCTGCCAGGCGAAGCCTGTCGGGGCACAGAGCTCCCAGCACCTCCACAGACCCGAAGGTAATTTTTCACCTCATGTACAACAATTGTTGAGGCATAAATAAAAATCAGATCGGTCTCTCACGCCTATCCTATTTGCCTTTAACAACTAGGGGAGCGGAGCCACCAAGAGACAATTGCCATTATCCACACCTCACGGGGTAAAAAAATGCAAGTTCTTAAGATCAAATCTTCTGGTTCTGCAGGTGTTTTAGGGAGTTCTGTCACACGGTGCTGTAGCTTGTTCTGCTTCAGTCTTGTGGGCCACATTAAAATAATTTATACTCATTAGTTGGAGAAATCTGAAGTTATTACTGCAGCTGAAACAGAAAACAAAGATAATCTCAATGGCCCGTCAGATATTCCATTAGAATTTATAAGTCCTAAATTCTAAAGTAGCCCAAGTACTCTTACATAGAAATATTCTTTCCTCTTTTCAGCCCAAATACTTTCATACTTATTTTGCCTTATAAAAATGTAAAATTAATGTGAAAAAACAATTATTATATTCAAAGTGCAAAAAAATTGATATTCAGCTATAACAAAATGCATCTTGAAATTTCCATATTAAATACATTTTAATATCCACTATTAGTTAGTTATCCACTAATAAATACCCACTATTTTTACTCAAGTTTCTAAACTAGTTTTCCTGCAAAAAGCAATTTTATATGACTGAAATCCAATTTTCTTTTGTGTATTTACAACAGTTATATATTGAGACTATCACAATACAATAACACAGTGAAAACACTTCAAATCAATAATTGCAATCACTGTCTTACTGATTTGTCTCTTTTTCCAAGTAGGAAACAATTCACTTCAGTACATTTTGGCTCCTACTCAGCCAGCACATAATGTACATGGAAAATAATATTTCCTGAAATATTTAACAGGTTTCACCAAGAATGGGAACATTTACAAACTTGCAGAGAGATGTCTGGATATCAAGAACGGATGTTACCAACTGGTTTTCAGTTCAACCTCTATGCAACATAAATCTGCATGAGCTGATAAAACATTTTTCTCCAGAAAAAAAAAGACAAAACTAAGCAAAAACATTACAAAATGGCATGTTGTCCGTGTTCAAATGTCACCTCTAAAAAGAAAAATTTATATGGTCTCCAGGATAGTGTAGTGATTTATTGATAAATTTTAGATTTAAATTTTATTTTTAAGTAGAGGAGACCAATTAACATTGAAAATATTTGCATGTAGGTCAAAAGGTAATGCAGAAACTTTTTCTGATAAATTTCTAAAATAATCAAATGGTCTTTATAATGATTTCCCAATATGTTATGCACATTCAAAACTCTGGCTCGCAAAAGAGGTGTTAAGAATTTCTGAAGGGAATTTATGGAAGTAACTCAATTCAAAGGCTTCCTGACACAGATGCAACCTAAAAATAAGCTTTGCTGAGGAAAAAAGTTGGTCCACTATCCCTGAATTTAAACATTAGGAAATGGAGTTCTAGGTCTTTTTATAGTTTATCCACGAATATGAGACAAACCAAATGCCAGATTATTGACAAGAAGGGTTCCACCACTCGATTTTCAACCCATCTTTTTCAGGATCTAATGGCCTTTCCTAGAATTGGTCAAAAGGTTACCACGAAATTAAAACATGCAGCCCATTTTTTCACTTAGAAACCACTTTGGTCTTTACTAATGCCTTTTGTTGATAATTTTCTTTATAAGAAAAAAAAAAAATCCTAGCCAAGGTAAGTAATAGTCCAAATCTGGACCACACTGTTACTTTCATAATTGAGTGTACACATTATATCTGGTGAAACCCAGGAACAAGCTGCCCAGGAAGGCTGCAGATGCCTCATTCCTGGAGACATTCGAGGTCAGACTGGATGAGTCTCTGAGCAACCTGACACAGCTGGGGAAGTCCCTGCTCATTGCAGAGGCAGTTAGACTAAATAACCTTAAAAGCTTCCTTCCAACCCGAACTGTTCCATGCTTCTATGTTCCATTTTCCTGAAATTATAATTGTAAAAGTCAGTTTTGACTGGGAGGGCAAGGAATCTTTAAAATGGAACTGATAACATTTTGTATTTCTTAACTCTGGCAACTTTATAGTTGCTAAGACTGCATTTCCATTATTCTTCAACATTCTTCTGGCTAAACAACATATATTAATATTCCAGGATATATGGAAACAAAACACTGATTTTCTTAAAAAGATGGAGAACTTAATAACCACAACCAAGATGTTCTGTACACATCTACCTCCTTTACTTCCTCAAAAGTAATATCCTAGTTGATTTATCTCATTTATTTTCCTCTGTCCAATGAATTCAATGGATATTTGTAGTACAATATACAGAAATATATAGAAAAATGAGAGATCCCTGCTAAGCCTGTTACACACTTCTGAAAAAAATTTGGAGACACAATATGTTGTATGCTTAAAATAAAGGCAGCATGAAACCCTTGGGATTTGTTCCAGCTGACTGAGCCCAAAATCACACTCAGTGACTCGCTGGAGTGGCAGTTTCCATGAACTCACCAATAGTAAAACATCTGTTGCCACAACACCTGGAATTTGTTCTACATCACAAACAGAAAAACTGATACAGTCAATACCACGGCAGCTTTCAACAGAATTAATTGCACAATCAGACAAATTCCACACATTTCACAGAAGTTACTAGTTCTTTCCAAGCATGTGATCAACACTAGTGAAAATACACTTGCACACACACATATTTAGACAGTTGTCATGAAATTGCACTCCAAAACATCGCAAAATATGGCTTCCTTTTGATTAGGATATCTAAAGAATTACCCATTATTTCTTGTGAATAGCTTGTTTTAGTCTCCCCTCTCTTCAAGTTTTCATAGGCACATTATGATGAGTGAAAAATATTTCATACTAGTGGAATGGATGGCACCCTCCATTGTTCTTATTTTTCTTTCTCTTATTTCTTTGAAACAGATGTTGTTGGGCTTAATAATTTAACCTCTAAGATTGAAAAAAATACTCTCTGTAATAAACCTAGAGGGGTTTTCAAATTATAATTTAAATATTTGTCTCAAACTAGACAGTATGCAATTCATTCCTTTAAATAAGCTTATGTTGGCAATAAAAATCAAGAAAGAAACGTAAATGGTGGTGTAATGCCTGAGGGAATATTGAATTCAGTTGTGAAACAATAAAATTTCTTTCCCTTGTGAGTCTGAGATTAAAGGCTTGTGGTTTTTGTACAGTAGCCATGAGTAATATATATAAGTGACTTTTTCTTCTGCATGATATTCTCCTCATGCACATCTCTCATTTCTTCAAGATAATTCAGACAATCAGCAAGTCAAAGACAACAGACCACATTGTTCTTAGTGTTAAACAGATAATCAATACTCCAAGGCAATAAAATTAAATGTTTGAGCTTTATTAAACTTGGGAGGCTGCTGGTGAGTAGCTAGAAAATAAAACATTAGAAGTCAATTAGCATAATCATTACAGCAAAATATTTGCTTTTTGCTCCACTACAATACTGAACTATAAAATAAAATAAGTGAGCCTGTAAGCTCATTGTCACAGCCATGTGAGTATTATATATCTATTTAACACCAATAAGAATAAAAAATTGTAATGCAAATGCAGACTGAGGCAATCCACATGAAAATCCAATAGAAGTTTGGTCATAAAGAACTGAATAAAACAAAGCCCAGCTCATTATGATGCTTTGTTTCAATTGTTCTCTCATGTCGCAGAAATTCTTAGTTGATATAGGGTTGGTATGTGCCATGCACTCCTGAGCCACCCAAGTAATTAAGGAATGCAATAGTCCATTAATGTGTATTAATTGAAACTACTTAGTGTTCACAAATAAACTGTGTGATTAAGCATTTTAATGGATCTGAGCAAAGCATTTAACACTGCAGGCTTGAGTCTCAGAGCCTGCAGATCTCAGATAACTCCCAGATACACTGGTTAGGTTTCTTTTTATAGCTGTTTATTGAAAAATGTTAAAATTACTGAAGTGAACAAGTCCTACTAGGTTTAAGATCCAAAATCAGTCTAAATTGAATCAGCTGATGCAAAATTTTACAAAATAAATAATAAAAGGAGCCAAAAAAGGCTTCACTGTACATATTTAAAGTACACCAAAGTACATACTAAATCTTTAATAAGCTTCAGTCTTCTCAAGTTTCTTTCTGGTGTCTGTGAACTCAACAACTGAAGCTTGAGTGTGACAAAGATTAATCTGTTCTAGGCAAGATTAGATGTGAAGTTCTTGTACCAAATACGCTTCTGCATCTTGTTTACAAATCTAGCTTTTCAAAACGTCTGGCTCTCCAAGGGATACTTTTATCCACATCCCGCTATTCTGCAATGCTACATAAAGAATAATCCCCATCAAAAATAGCTGTGGAGGCCCCCAATGAGCTCCCAGGAAATGGTGGGTATAGAGGATGTTATACCCCAGCTGGGATTCAGCTGACTTGACAGTAGCTCTGCTGCAGCATTTTCAGCGTGGAAAACAAACCACTGAATCCCAGATTGAGTCAGGTTGGAAGGAACCACACTTGGTCACCTGGGCCAACCTCCCTGCTCAAGGAGGGTCAAGATGCTGCTTTCTCATTCTAGATGCTATTGCTGACACCTGGTGCAAGATATTAACTTCCCCACTCAAAACTGAAGCCTTTTTTTCCCCCCTTAATATCCATTAAAATTTCATTTTATGTTCTACAAAAACTAAGTTTTAGGTTTCAACTAGCACAGAGAAAACGTGTGTTCCAAGAACTGACATAAAATGAGCAAAACAGGTTTTTGTGTTGTTTCACCAAGTAATAGAACCAGCATTGATAAGAGTAATCTCCAGTTGTACATCAAAATAGGACAGCTGTTCTTGTAAAATTCATTGTAAAACTGAAAACCCAACTTTGCAGAAAAGTTCTCCCTCTTCTGCCAAAATTTCTATTCAAATGGAGATTTCAGGTTCTATTGTAGACCTTAGTTTAACAGTTACTCAAGGATTTCCCAGATGCTTTATTCATCAATCATTTCATCACCTCCAGCAACTTGACTCTACCTAATCTATCTAAAGCTTCTAAAACAGGCAGATATGGTTTTCATTAAAATACTTTCACCTAAGTGCTGAAAGCACCAGTAAAATTCAAATTAGAAAAGTTCTGAAAAAAAGGTTTGCTAATTAAAATGTTAGAATTTGCAGTACTCCTACTATTCATCTTTTGTAAGAGTAGCTGTGCCCCAATCATTACATCTCTAATTTCTTTCGTTGCCATTTAAAATATTCTAGTTTAGCTGCCAAAATCCTTGCATACATGTGTAACTTCAGGCATAGGTGCTATAATATCAAGGGCAGTATTAGTTATATATACACCTGCCTTATTTTAGTTGACCTAACTTCACTGGATTTGTACAGGTGAAAGAGGGAAGTGAGCCAATACTAACTTTTCTCAGACTATCCACTGAGTGGACAGTAAAAAATCATATTTTTGCATATTTATACAGACAGAAGATTTAAATTCAGCATTTGTGTAGGAACGATATTTACATTACATAAAGAATAAATATAAACCTTACTGGTCAAAGTATTTCTGTTAACATTTTTCTCTGAGGAGACTCTGCTAATTCAAGTTCTCAGTCATGATCTTCCTACACACAGAACAGTCCTTGAACATAACCTGCTCCTCAGGCACAGCAGTTCTGTGCTTATTCCTCACTTACTAACTTGAAGATCCATCTCAAGACACAGAAAATTGTTACTTTTCCCCTCATATACAAAATACTCACTGCAGAAGCCATCATTAGGATTACTGTTTTCATCATTTGTTTTGTCTGTGGTTTTAAAAAGGCAACTTATTCGTATCTCAAGTATCACCGTGGGTTTCACATCATGCTCCGTTTCCTTCCTCAGTCTGGACATCATCATTTCTTACCTCCTCAGACTCTGGGATTCAGCTTGTTAGTGCTCCTCACTGTTCAGTTTTCCTGCTGAAGCCCAGAGAGATCATGTTTGGCTCTCAGTAGTCATTATTCATCTCCTCAGCCTATGCTCTCTCTCTCTCTCTGCTCAGTGTGACCTCTGTGAGCAGTCAGTCCAGCAGGCTCCCTGCCCACTACAGCTCTTTCTCTCTCCAGACTGATGTTGGAATCTTTTTTTTTCCTTTCTTTCTTTGTTTTTTACCCCCCAGTTATCACTCACTGCTCGGGATGCCTCCATTTCTTTCCTAAAAATCATGGGCTGCTTTTAGTCACTTTCAAAACCCACTTGAAAATCACCTCTCCTGCAAGCTGGAGTTTCAGTTCTTGATGTCCCAGGAGCTTCCCTCACCTCCCCAAGCTGTCAAGTCTCTCATCATCACTACAACTACAAGCTGCCAGTGGGAAAAGCACACATCAGGTTTTTTTAGTAGTGTCAGGGCTTAGTTCTTCACTGAAGGAAGAGTTATGTATTTGACTCATGAGCAGATGGGCACATCCTTACTGCTGAAAGGTCTGCATGGGTAACAAGCATTTTACAGAAGCAGAGAACAAGAGGTACTTCCATAGTTACAAAATCTTCTTGGTATTAAAGTTTCAGACAAGTTTACATGATACAGTTTTGCAGCAGCCTTCCAGGCTGTGTGTCTCTCTGCCTTCAGATCTCTGTACTACTCTGCATGATTGTTTTCAAATTTTAAGAAGACTAAAAGTGGCAGTAAATTAAAGAAAACAGAAAATTAATCATTGATTTCTCGCTCAGATTGAGTTGTGTCTCATTTTCATGCTATTTGCCTTCTATTCCCACAAGAAAAAAGAAAAAACCCATAAGGTTCAACCTGAGCAAAAGAGAACAAAGAGAAATTTATCTTCATTTTCTAGATACTACCATGAGAGGGAAGAAGAAAAGAAGACATCAGAATAAGTGACTATACATTGATATAGTGTGGAAATAGGAACTTTTTCTTTAAAATATCACTTTTATTCATGTCCCACCCATCCTCAAAATCATCCAAACAACCCTAATTATGAAGGAAAGTTCATAAAACCAATTATCAGTCTTCTACCAAAAAGCACCTGGTAACAATAGCTTTAAATTCCGGCAAGATGATAACATACATCTCCTGGACTCAACGACCTCATGTTTTCATATAAATGGAAAACAGGGAGCCTTAACAAGCAGCATTTAATTGAAGAAGGAGGAGAAAACAGCAGGGGGACAATTAACAGCATAATGTAGACAAACACATGCATATTTTAAAAGTCATCTTAAATCATGTTTGCGTGCAGAATTTCGTGGTTTGTTACTGTTTGGTATACCTGTGAAATAAATATCTTGGCTGCATGTCACTACCCCCCAAAAGTTCAGCAAAAAACACAAGAAGCCTTTCTTCTTTTAGACTCATCTCTAAAAATTAGATAAAATTTCGAGAGCATACAAACATGGACTTCTCCATGTAGCCCAAATACAGTCTGGGTTGTCTTTCCAGAAGCATTAATTATTATCTAATGCACCAAATACAACACCCAATAACAATATCTAATGATTCAGCAACCCTTGAGCACCAAGCACAGTCCAAACATTGATACACACTTGTGAAGATCAATATCAAAAGAGCAGAGAAACAGATGTGGGAAGGAGAACATAACTTGATCTAATCCAGTCACCTCACATAGATACAGAGACTGCTTGCTGATTCCTGGTGAGTTGCTGATATATCAAACTTTATCAAGGGCTCTTTATGAAACACTTGTTAAAAGATTTTTGCAGAATAATAACAAATATGTCAAATTAAGAAACCTTCTTGAGGTGTTTGGGGTTTTTTAGTTATTATTTCATCATCTAACAAGCCTAGTTTCTGAGAGCCCTTCCAGATACTGTATTGTTTATTTTCATCCTTTAAAACATATTCATAGTCCAGGTAAACGTCTTGATTCCTTTCCTTATCCTTTTTGTTTCCAGTTTTTATCCTTGCCTCCCACTGTTTATTTAGTGTTTTCATGCCTCAGAAGTACCTTAGACAATGAAATCCATTTGCCAGTTTAATGGAACTCTTAATATAATCTAGATTGAACTAGTTTAGCTAAGCTAACTTCATTTCGACCAGAATGAGTTATTCCCTTTCTCCACAAAGTAGCAAAGGATTTTCCCCTGAAAGTTTCCAGATTCAATAAACACTTGTTGATCACAGCAATATAAATTTAAAAAAGCTACAAAAGCAGCCTATATTATCCATATTCTTACCTGTGTATATTCTCAGCTACAACACTCCTCCAACAAGTACTTTCGACCCTCCTCAGCCCCTCCATCCTACCCCTTCCCTCCCCTGGGTCTCCCTTAAATTTTCCCAAACTAAAAGGAAACACCTGCACTATCAGCTGTGACCTAATCAGCATTTTCCCATCGCTGATTCATCTCAGGAGGTTGGTTAAGAACAGGAAGACCTTTTACTATCTTCTAGCTCTGGATTCATTCTTCTTATATGTCATATGGAGCGGTTAAAAATAAATTCCAGGTTTTGAAAGAAAGATAATGTCACTTAAAGGTAGCTACAACACCTTCCCATCCATGCCTGTCTTCCTATTGACAAGGATAATGTCCTCCTACTTGTTAAAGCTCTTAAAAACCCCCCAAACTACCAAAATCTTTCTCCTGTCTCATGTGTACTACCAAAATCTTTCTCCTGTCTCATGTGTACAGGCCCTGCAGCTAAAAAAAATTTACTTCCCATTTCAAACATTTTTTTTTCTGTGTATAAAGAATGTACAAGCCGTGATTGAGCATTGGCTGAGAAACCCAGAACAAAATTATGCAGAAGCATTAATGCTGTACTAGGGAGATGCAAAGGAAATGCAATGTTAGCATTCAGTGAACTTTTTTGGCTTTTCTAGAGTTTGTGTGTTCGATAGGAAATTAGTGTTTCCCTAAAAAATATCTAGCTTTTTGTTAGTTAGATACTCAATTATTCCCTGCCTAGAATATTGCCTTACCAAAAGATTATTGACCAACAGCTGAACACATAAATTGGTGGAGAAAGAACTGCCCTCTAAATTTATCAGTTTTAATAAAAATCTTCCCATTCTTTCTCTACTTCTGATCAACAAGGATGTGAAAAAATATTTTATATCCAGCAGTAAACTTGCTGACATAATTATTTTGTATTCCAGCCCCTTGATACATCCACACACAAACAAAAAACCAAAGCACTTCACTAACTTTTTAAGTGTTGTATTGAGTTCCTGACAAAATCTCTCCTGCCATACACATTTAGGGGCCTTTCAAATCGGATCAAGTGTGGCTGGGTAAGTCATCCTTTACAAATCATTGATTCACAGGATACACAAGTTCAGATGTCTGCAGTACCTCAAAATCTTATGTACACCTGAAGCCTTGTGCTATTATAGTGGATAATGTATGTGCTTTCTATACTGTTGTTTCAGTTTATACTGAAACCAGCATTATCTACATCACATAAAAAAGAACTGCACTGTTTGAGTTTTGTATATCAACTTACCTTGGTATAGTTTAAATTGGAGGAAAATTGTTAAGGTTTCCTCTAGTGTTGGAAGGAAGACTTGATGACCAAGGAAGCACTTTTCCAAGTTCCTTTCAAAGTTCCAAGTTTTCTAAGTGGGTGTTTCAAAGAGAAGTGCAAGTTTTCAAGTTGCTGAATCTGTCAAGGTCTATGGATGTGAATGAGACAAACTGCCAGTTGCATCAGTGGTTCTAGTTAAAGATGTTGTATCTTTTTATGTTTACTCTCTTAAAATCCAGTGTGACATAATCTAGAAGTGATATCTTCCACAGATCTAATGTTTTTAGGCATGCTTTTTTAAATTTTGGTGGAAGCTCCTTCAAAACTATTTTCAGAATAACCCTTTGAATTTCTTTATCAGAAGTAAAAAGAATATAGAAAACTAAAGACACCAGTGTCTGAATCAATTTTCTTCAATCTTTATTCTCCTCTTCATTTGGCAATAGGAGCAGTTGCTCCCTGACACCTCACTTTCCTCTGATAAACACTTCTGAAGTTTTTTCCTGTCCTATAGTTTTTGGAGTGCACTAACTCATTTAGCTTTTTCCTGACATTATCTTTTCCCTGCAGCCCTTACTAAGTGAATATATGTAGCTTTCCTATTTTTCACATTTACTTCAAGCTCACTTTAACCTTCAGTCTTTATGTACCACTACAGCTCATGGCTTTTTCTTTGCTTTTTATATGTTTATTTGTTTTTTTTTCGTTTTTAAGTCCTGAAAAAACACTAAGCATGTAGCTTATAGAATGACCTTCCAACGATCAGCTCTCCAATTTCACAATACATCTCAATGGATAATACTACAAAACTACAGCAGAAAATTTCCAAACACTTGGAAAACATCCAAACATCCTCTTTCACATTCCAAAAAAAAAACTAGGAACAGAGAGCCTTCATTCTCCCAAAATGTAGGAGGCACATAGAGTTGTGATCTGCAACCATTCCTTCCTGCTAGTAACAGATGTCAATGAGACTGAAAGTGTATTGGGCTTTGGAATGAAAGGATTGTATGGGGGGCTACATATGTGACCCTCTAAGGGAATGAGGTGCTGAATGTCTGCTCTTCTTCAATTATATCCTTCATGCACTGCAACAAAGACAGCTTGAGTTCACGAAATCAGTCCTTAGTCCTACTCCTGTCTTTCCTACACCTTTATTGTAAGAAAGCTTGTTGGTTTTTTTTTTTCATATTATTGCCTACTCTTAGCTATAGAGCAATGTTTCTGTTCAATACAATTTTTGTGTGTATATAGATTTGTGCATGTAGTGATATGACAAGGGGGAATGTCTTTAAGCTAAGACTAGGCTTTGATTAGGGATTTGGAAGAAATTCTTTACTGTGAGGGTGGTGAGGCACTGGCACAGGTTTCCCAGGAAACTGTGGCTGCCCCATCCCTGGAAGTGCTCGAGGCCAGGTTGGATGGAGCTCTGAGCAACCTGGGATAGGGCAAGGTGTCCCTTTCCACGGACAGGGGTTGGAAAGAGATGATTTTTATCATTGCTTCCAAGCCACACCATTCTCTTATTTTCTGATTCTCTGATTCTCTGATTCTGTTCAATTCCTTTTTGAAATCTCATCTTAGTCCTTCTAAGTTTTCCTTTCTCCATTCCCTTTCTTTCCTTCCTACATTTTCTGACAACTCATCACTAGATGTACAGGGTGTTAGGTAATACATCATACTTGAGGAAAGTCCAGCCCAAAATTCTAGGAGAACTTCAAAACCCAGTTTCCCCCTGAAATGTTCTTCAGAGACCATTCTACTCTTTTCCTTGCAAAATTTCCCTGCATTGAATTCCTGCTTTCATCAGTAGATTCCTTGTAATAGTCGGGAGGCATCTCTTGATTTATGAATGAGAAAATTGAAAGGAAGAAGTCCCCATTTTTCAAATTGCTTCATCCAGATGTGATGAGATGGCAGTCATCTCTCAGACTTTTCTCCAAATAAACTACTGAATAAGAATAAAAACAAGAATAAAAATTAACTGCAAGAACAGAAGTCAAATGTGGATGCCACCATCCATTTAATGTGGATGCCACCTATATTTGGGGCAAAAACAGGACACAAGGATCTGGTGAGGTCTCTTATGGCTTTTGAGAGAGAATAAATTCTACTCTTTCATTAGTACACTGAAGCAATTCCTGCCTATTTACACTTTAAATATGTCCATGTGCCTTGTATGATTGCTGATTATTCTTGCTTTGGGAAAGGCAAAACAAGTTTGCCAAACATGTGTAATCTTTTTGTATAAGACAAAGCATTAAAATGTCAAAAAGAAATCCCATATATAACTCTCCACAACTGGATCTAGGAACTATTTGCCATTTACTTTCATTTTTATACCTGAGGAACTCACTGAAGTATCTTCTCAAATATTGCTCAACTTCTGACAGAATCTGTGTTGTTATTAGTCAATAGATACACATAATTTTTTTCCATGCTGAATAATCATTACAAAATGTTTGCTCCCTATATATTCAAACTATATGAATACTTCTACAGAGAAAAGAAATATTATATTTGACCAGGACTTTGGGTCAGGGGGACAAGTCTGCTCATTTCCATTGACTTTGGATCAGGTTAGCACAGGGTGCTCATTCTGTACAAGTTATTTACCTTTATGCCCTGGGTTTTATTTCAAACAAACATAGGTGTTACCACTTACCTTCCTGTACAGGACTGCACGCTTTGCTGATTACCGGATATAAAAATGTAATGCTGATATATGACAGCCCCAGTTTGCTTTACTACCTCCCCATGTCCACATAAACTGCAGGCATTTTCCAAGGGCAAGCTGGAAGCCGACATGTGTCATCACACATACTGACCTTGGGAACTATTCCCAAGGGAAACTCTTCCAAATCACCTTTGGCTGGTACATATGTTAAAGAAGAAGATTCTTGGAGATCTAAAAAGTACTGGAATGTACTGTATCAGTTATCTAAATGTGTGTTGGATGTTTTCCCACTGCATTCATTATCTTGATTATTTGTCATTGATGTTTACTCTTAAACTACAAAGGAATTTCTAAACACATTATACACAGCCTTGTTTATGTCATGATTTCAAAGATACATATATTAGACATAAATTCATGCAAACAAGGAACATATAAATGTACAGACATTATTATTATATTTCAAAGAACTTTGGTTAGCATAATGTTTTATTTATTTGCTTGTCTTCCATCAAGCTATTAGCTGGAGTGATAATTGATCAAGCAATTGCATTTTAATTGTGGTAATAGAGCAGCTTTGTGATTTATTCCTCTTTGTTTTGTTTCACTACAAAGTAATCATCTTCACTCAGATGTTTAACCACCCACCCCATTTATCTATTAAAACAGTTTCACAGCCATATTCCATTAATCTCTGTAGGCTCTACAATGGGCACAGTAATTTCTCTCCTTCACAGGGCAATTTCTTAATTGTGACAGTGTTGGTTATTGCCTCCTTCATCTGCACTTATACTAATCCACTCTTTCTGTTAAATTTGCGGATGATTTCACAATACTTTGTTAAATACAATAGCCCAGAGCCTGTCATCTTTTAAACTGATGTTGATCAGAAATCTCCTTAACGTGATGATGGCAACTGTAACAGAAGTAATAACCTATGAAAGGCATATCCTGAACTCCCAGGAAAACACAATTTGTCCCAAGTAGACCTAAAGAGAAACAAAAGCAAAGCAGTGAATGAGCATTTGGTCAAAACTGCAAACAACTACAACATCTTTCTTTACAACTTGCATTTACTAGTGCAATAGTGAGCTGTTTTCAAAGTAACATAAGTGAAACTTAAATTTCTTCTATTTAATAAGGTAAAAAAATGTATGTGTAATTACGGTGACAACTGAAGATGTGTATTCATAGAAGAAATTTATTAATTGTCTTAGTATACATCCTCTGACAACAGAAATGCTACTTTTTTGTAGCATTTATCTAAAAGATTAAATACCCAAACCAAAGCAGCCACAGATTTCAAAGAACAGAGAATTAGAGACTTCTTGCAACAAGATGCAAGTTCTTAAAGATGCAAGGTGTGAGGTAAATCTGAAATGCGGCATTGAAGACCAGATTTTCATCCCATACTCATCAGCATTTCTCATCAGAGTCTACTGATGCACAAAATGCTGATTTCCTCCTGCCCTCTCTGCTTCTCTGCTCCAAGGTACAGAGTATTTCATTCAAAGAATGATCCTGAGAGTCCAAGAGTTGTTTAAACACTCGATTTTCCTCCATGTTTTATTTTGTCTTGTCTCTTTCTTTGTATATTCCTGGTGAAATAATGGGGTAGTGGTAAATAACCTTTTGCTGTATGTATGACTTGTCAATATTATCTATATTATATTATATATCTATATCTTGTAATATCTGTGTTAACTAGACTGTAAGGACTTTGCCATATAAACAACACCTTACAGGGGACCTTTTGGCCCCTTGTCACTGATTTCCAGTCTTCTACGTAGGACAAATGGCATGTTCAGTCTTTCAGCTCCATCATGCTTTGCAATATATTGCAGGCTTTATTCCCAGATAATCTTCATACCCTATTTAAAAGACTTGACTACATACATAGTTTTAGAAATATTAATGGCTATTATCTAAATGAATGCTTACTATTAAATATATATTATCTACAGGCAGTAATAGAAGTTTGGGTAAATGTGATACCCTTGTGTATATGAGTGCTTACGTCGTTTTCATTTCACAATTATGTTGACCTATGTTGTCATTATCTCACATTTACTCTCCATGTAGCAGTCAATACAGAAATGCTGCATCTGTTTTTTGTTCTGTTCGCTGCCTAGATTTTCAAATGGGGTATTTTCTCTAGTCTAATGTTTCTTTGCATCCAGAAATGGACCATAATTTACATATCATTAATTGTCTGTCTTTGTGTTCTATAATGGAGAAAACTTACCCTGATAACTGTTTTTTAAAAACTTTTATTCTCTTTCAACTGGGAATAAGTTGCTTAATTTTAAAGAATGTTTGTTTACTGTCTTTGCAGATGAGCAGCAGATGTGCCCTTGGAAAAGCCATAACTTGAGAAAGAAAAAAAGCATAGGTAAGTGGAATTCAATGAATAATTGATCACTGAAGTAACTACATAATTATCAGGGAACGTGACAGATAATTTTGACAGCGCAGGAGAAGGGGGAAGGGAAAAAAAAATAAAAGGAAAAAAGGGTGTAGACAAATAAAGCCCGTTTTTAAAAATCAGCCCCAATTCTCACCCCACAGCGCACAATAGCCCTGCGAGAGCCCTTCGTGCAGGGGACATGGCATGACAGCCGCCCAGAGCGCGCCTCTCTCCGCTCGGGCGCCGCGCCACGCGTTGCGATGGGCGAGGTGACGAATCAATTGAGCGGGCCAGGACTCGCCCCCGCCGTCCCCAGCCCGTGCCCGCCCCGGAGCCGCCGCTCGGCTTTGTGGCTGGCGCCGGCCGT
>VZRM01008235.1:16583-75621 GCA_013397955.1 Grantiella picta
GACCCGGGGGGCTCCGCCGCCGCCAATCGCCGCCGCTGCCGGGCTCTATTTGTGTGCAAAGCCTCCCGCTCCTCGCCCGGAGACTAACGCGGAGAACGGGGCCGAAAGAAACCCTTTCCGGAGGAGGATTTGATTTTTCCAGGGTCCCGATAACTGGGAAGAATCGGGTTTCATCCCCCTTTTATTCAAAAGTCTGCTGAACAGCTTGTCGACTTCAGCGCGCTTCCTCTCTCTCTCTCTCTCACCCTCGCTCTCCCTCTCCATATAAATACACGGAGCTCTGTCCTCGCCCTGTGCAAGGAAAGTTGGGAAGGACTGCCTGGATGATGGAGCCGCTAGTTTTCTGAGAGCCGCCTGATCCCGCAGGGTGAGTGCCCCAATCCCGGAGTATCTCCCGGTGCCGGGCTCGGGGCGGCAGCCGCAGGACCGGGATGGCTTCTCCCCTTCCCCGGGCACCGGCACCGAGCGAGGGAGGCGACAGTTTCCCGGAGGCGCCGGGAGAGGTCACCGCGGGAGCGGGGACGCGAAAGTCGCCAGCGCGCAGGGCTGGCGGTCCAACAAGTTTCCGTGCGGGTACCGCCGGCGTGCGCCGTGCCGGGAAAAGTTGCCGGGGGCTCTGCGGGATGCTCGCCCCGCTCTCTCGCCGCCCTCGGGCTCGGGTGTGTCACAAAGAAGTTTGACCGGCATCCCCCGCCGTGCCCGGGAGATGCCGGGGTGTCTCTCCGGCTGTCCCGCCGCCGCGGACGGGGGCGGAGAGGGGCGGAGGATCCGCACCGCAACTTCTGGCGGGTCGGGGCTCGCAGCCGGGGCGAGGAGCGCCGGCTTTGTTTTCGCCGCGCTTGCAGTAACCTTTTCCCTTCTGGTGGGGATGCCGCCGCGGAGCAGCGCTGGGCGGGAAGCGCCCTCATCCACCGCGCCGATTCCCCGCGGGGAGTTCAGCGGGGGGGGGGAAATATATTTGTTTGTGTATTTGTTGGTGTGTGTTCATATGGATACGTAGGTGCATGAGGGTCTTCAGGGATGGGAAGCGCGGCAGCGGAGGGGGATGTGACAGCTCGCCCGCCAGCCGTGGGCGGGGGAGAGCCTCTCTCTGTACGCAGGGGCGCTGCGGCGCTCGGAGGGATGCGCATCCCGCGGGTGTGCGGCCGCCTCCCCGCACAATGGAGAGCCCCCGGCGCGGGGAGGGGCAGGAGGAGGAGGAGGAGGAGGAGGAGGAGGGAGGTAGTCTCCCGCTCCGCTGCAGCAGCTGCTCCTGCTGCTGCAGTGCCGCAGACCCGCGTCGCCCCCGCCCCGCGGTGCATCGCCCCCGCGGAGGATGCTCGGCGCCGTGCCCGGCGCGGCCAGCGGAGGATGCTCGGCGCGGCCAGCCGAGGGTACCGCGCCCTCGTCGCCGCTGGAGGAGAGCCAGACTGCGGTCCGATGCGGGGAGAGGCTCCCGGCTGGCTCCCCTCGGTCCCTGCGCGGTTCTGCCGTGCAGGAGGGTGGACCAAGAGCCGCTCCTTAGGTGCAGGGCTGGCAGCAGGAATGTTGCCGCACCTGAGTGTGAAGGCATTAAAAAAAAAAAAAAAAAAGACATACGGAGAGAGAAGTGCAAAACACACATGTCAAATTCAGGATGCAATTGACTTTACCTATAACACGATCAGAATCCAAATATTTTTCTTTTCTTCTTCATTTTCATTGGGATGTATTAGGATTAATTAAGGATCGATGACTGAAAAATGGATTTAAATGGAATTAGAATGTTTTAAATTTCAATTTCACATTTTAGATTTTTTTTTTTTTTAGTTGCTGGTTGTGCTGAGTACATTGAAAATCTTTAGAAGCTTTTTTATTTTCTTTTGAGGAAAAAATGTTTTGTGTCATACCTAGGCTTCACAGATGTGTGGGTAGAAGGGGCAATTCTCTAATCATGCACCATTGTGTGTAGATTCAGGTTGAGGTTCAATTGATAGGCAAGAACTGGCATTTCTGAAGGTTTCTTACTAAGTTCATTCTCTTCACTTAAGGAAAAAGAAGCCTTTGTTGTATGCAGTTTGTAGCCAAAAGGGGTTAAGAATGTCCTGTAGTATTATGGAATAGTAAGGCTAATCTCCAGGTGTCATATCTGACTTTTACTATGTGCTGCTTTTCTTCCTTCATTTTATATTTGTCTGCATGTGTGTTTTCTTCTTACATCTTGCACTGCTGCACATTCCAGGGGCATTACAGTGGCATAAAGAGGCTATAAGAGTGTGGACTGAGACCCAGCTTTTGGTCATTAGGGGCAAGGAAAGAAGGCAGAAAGCGAGTAAAATTATTCTAGTGCTTCTCAGAGTAATTTATTGCTTTTCAGTCTCCCAGCAAACACAGCCAAACTTCTGCACATTGTATAGCAATTGTGTCCCAACCCTCTACACTAACAGATTTCTGCAAGCAGTTTTGGTGCCATGACTGACACTTGCCCAGGAGCTGCACTGATTTCCATAAGAATCCTGATAAAAACAAAGGATGCCATTGTGGAAACGTGAAAGAGCTTAGCCCGGTGATTGTTGATTGACTTTTTAGTCAGTGAAAGGAAATTTCAATCCTTTCCTCTTGCTGTCCTTGGTAAAACAGAATCCTCAGTATTGAGCATTGACCAGTTGAATATTGGAGGAATGAGGAGGACTCAACCAATTTTACAATGAGGCATCTGCAAGTGTCTTCACCAAGACACAAACAAAAGGTTTATTAGTTGTAGTTTCCCAATAGATTTTTTAAAAGAGGGAAGGCTATTTGAGTTGTGTTTCTTTTCTTTATTTCTTTTGTTTGGGGCTTTTCCCCCCCACTTTATGGACTTCCATATCATCTCTGCTGCAGTTGGGTTTGGACCACAATAATCCAGTACAATCCACATGGACTTTGTACATTCAAACTATTTCCTCCAAGTAACTTTCCAAGGCATATGTGCACATCCCAACTTCAATATAAGCAACAGAGGAAAATATGTTATTCACAGGAGGTTCAGACTTTTAAATTTTTTTTTTTAGGAAACCAAAGGAAATTTCAATGTAAACAGGTGAGCAGATGCAATATACTTATGTGTAAAGGATTATGTAGAACTGAGAGCTGAATAGTCTGTCTTCTTCTGTCTGGAATTCCCTGTCTTGTTTGCTGTGGCATAATTTAGCAAACTTGTAGAGGTCAACAGGTGAGTATGTAAAAAAGCAGCAGAAAACCCAAAGGAAGATGGGACAAAGGAAGTGATTTATATTTTCCAGACCTTTTATGTGAGAGGAATTCCACGGGTTGTGATGCTTCTGTGGTGGAATAAGCTGTCAAGCAAAAAAGTCTTTAAGTAAAAAACATGAAAATTGTTAGGAAACTGTGGTTTTTGTTTGCCCAAATTTTGCACCTGCCCTTTTGAGTATGTTCTGTGTCCTCAGAGATGTGCAGCAATCTCATGTTGCTTTGCTTTAGAGCCAGACCTGGCTTCCCAGGTAGCAGGTGACGGAAGTGTTGTGTGTAGTGTGTGAATCCATCTGAGGCTACAAACCTGTGCTTGTGCAATGAAGAGATGGAGATTTAGATAGTGGGCTTAAACGTGACTTTTTGCACCTGTATGGCTTTTCCAGATGCCCTTTTCTGTGTCTTAAAATGCAGATTATATTCTTTTAATGCATATAGTGTATGTCCTTGTACTAATATATTTCTGGATGTTCTTGTTACTTTCTTAGCTACATCTTTGTTAACATACAAGATCAGGAACTTTACATATTTTCATTTATTCTGTTGAGGAAAATATTGGAATGATTACTTATCAATACTAGAGTTTCTGGGTAACATTATTTGTCAGCACTTTAAATTGAATTAAGCCCTGTGGAAATAGAAATTCAGACCTTGGTTCTAGGTTAAGGAGAAGCTTTATGGTCTAATGTTCCTTCCACATCTTTCCATGTTTCAAAACACGACAACTCAGGCAATTTGAGTGGATTTGCGCAGATATTTGCCTGTATTGTGGGCAAAATGGTTTCTTCAAGGGAAGTTTAGACAAAGTCAAATTTCTATGTTCATCAAAGTGATCCGTCACATAACAGAAATACAAAGAGAATCATTGTGTGTCCTCCTCAGAAATTACATAACCTTAAAAGAAAAAAAAATTAGCTGTGGAAAGGACCAGGAAAATGAATAACCGTAAATACCTCTAAAGAATTCTAAAGCAAGGATCTATACTCAAGCATGTAGGTTAAACAGCACCATTAGGTTTCACAAGACTCAAGTAATCCTTCCCCAGCATGCTGGGAGATACAATGAAATGCTTCTTCCAATCTACAAGAGACTTCATAGATATTATTAAGTTTCACGTATAATACTCTATCTGTCTAAACTGCTCAGTCCATAAATCTTTCATTCCCTATCCCTCTTCTAATCATCAGCACATCAGTTCTCTCTCTTGCCAATTTATAGTCTGCCAAACACATTAATCCTTTGCTTCAATTAACTCACTCTCTCCTCCAAACTTCAGTCATTATTCTGTCTTTGTCCGTAGGGAGGTCCAAGTGTGGACCATCCTCCTTCCTCCTCTGGCCATCTCTGTGTGACTTCCACAAGGGCATTTTTGTTTGTTTCCAATCCTGTATCATCCATCTTTCCTTAGCCATTGCCAGATCTGTGCTCCAGGTCTGCCAAGTCATGTTCTCACACAGTAAATTTGTTTTCCCAGGTGTCCTCTAGCTTTCTCCTTTGTCAGTAGTGAGCACATTGAGTGTATTTGTCCTCTGTCCATACTCATCTCTTGCTCCTCAGAGTAAGTTGGTGAGATCCTTTTACCAACAATATGAATGTGGCAGGAGAAAATGAGTTGGCAGGCAACAGCAGTGTGAATTGGTAACCTCCTGGTTGTCCCCAGCTGAGGAGGGGTATTGCTAATTTTGGTCTGATTCTCTATAACACAACTGTCTTCAGAGTATAATGTGAAAAATTCATCTAAGGAGGAGGAGCCAGAGCCCAGAAAGTCTTGTCTTCAGCCAACGGCTTCAGTTCCTGGGCCACTTTTCTTATGTGCTGTTTGGACCCCAGGTGCCATCCTCTTCTCCTTGCAGCCTGGCACAACAGAGATGGGAGAGGTTCCTTTTCCATCTTCCTTTAGCAATATTACTTGAACAATAACACTGAATAGTTTGTTAGGGCTGAGGAGGTATCAGAGCGATGAGATCTGGCAAGAGCTGGAATTGAGGTCCCTTACTTCCACATGAAGCAATTCCTGCACAATAGATTCTTCCTTCTTTTTCTCCTCAGTCTTTTGAAGTCAAGTAGCTGCCATGGTTTGTATTTTAGTTCATGCTGCCTGGGTCTTCACCTGGCTCAGAGCACAGGGCATCCTTCAACCAAGGAGTGGTGCTGAATTCAGAAGTCCTTTTATCCTGATGCTGTATTTCTGTGGGGTTGATCTAAGTTCCCAACCTGAGGAAATTCCACATCATCCCAATCCCCCCAGAGAAATTTTCAGGCTGAAGAAAGAAACACCTTGAGTAGTAATTAGAATGTGGCTTTTTGTAGATCACTTTCTTCAGTTTAGAGCAAATTATTTGCATAAATTCCATTGCATGCTCTGGATTTCCCTCTCAGAGCCTCTGTGTGAGAGAAGAAATGGGGAGGCATGAAAAATGAACTTAAATGTTCATTTCCCATAACAATTTTCTTCTCCTAAAAGTGCCATGAGACTGAATTTGACTCCTCTGATAAAATAGGATTCACTTGCCAACAATGGTGACTTTTCACACTATTAAGTTTGCTATAATGGTGACCATGTATTCATAAAGAACCATATATGACCTTGTGATCTAATATACCACACTTTGATGCTCCTACTATTTTATGTGCCTGTTTGACCTCAGACACAATTGTCAATTAAACACTTGGTTCATTTAGTTTAATTTTTTTGTTGTTCTTCTAGCTTTTTTCTTTCTAAAAGTAACTGTAGAAAGATAATGGAAAAAATTTTGTCATTGCAAGACACTTGCTGTGATCATACATGTGTTGTTTGCTTAAATCACACTTTTTAGTGTCCTGCAGTACATTCTAAAAAACCCCAAGGCTTAAGGAGCTTCTTTCAAGTCTTCATTAAGACTGTCACACTCAAAATAAATAATGTTATAAAGCACAAAAAAAAACCCCTAAACATGAAAGGTAAAGTGATCCTCCAAACCAATAGAGATGTAAGAACAAATTACCTAACTACAGGAGGAGATTTACTGCATATGGTGCTGCCCTGGGCAAATGTGGAAATCTAAACAAATTACAACAGTGTTTGTAACTTGCTCTTGTTCCAAGAATGCAAATACTTTAGGATTTTACTAAGAACAGCTGGCCAAAAGAATTGTAAACTCATTTTGATTCCTTATAAAACTTTCCAAATTTATTAAACTTCTAACTGCAATTCCTGCCACACCCAACTTGATATGTGAAAGTCAAAAGCTTTACTTTCACTCTTCTTTATCACCAGTGGTAGTTGTGACTCAGACAAATTACCCTGCAAGTTTATGTCTCAAATCCACCCTAGCTGTGCAAAGAATTTTATTAGTGATAAATGAATTTAAGGATATGACTTGACTCTTTGAACCCATGTTTGAGCTTTTATAGCTGACAACTGAAACAAAAAAATCCTTTCTGTGTTAAAAACCAAACAGGAAAATTAAACAAATTGTCTGCAGGCAGACAGGACTGCAGACAATTCTAACTGAAATACTCGAATATTTCAGCCAACTTTAGTCCCCAGATAAGCTCCTGATGCAGCTAAGTATTTTTGGCTAATAGCCCTCCTGAATGCTTTTCAAAAGAAGAAAAAAGCTGTTCTTGAGAACACTGCACCCAAAAGGTCGAAGGAAATTTAAGAACTGTCACTTTTTCCCATATCATGGCATGGTTATCGAGTCTGACTGCCCATGGCGTCAAAAAGAAGCACAGAAGAAACTGTTTCAAACAACTTTCAGACTGGGTGTGCTGTGCATGGATGAAAGCAAGGCCCTCTTTTGAACTATCTCCATTCTGTTATGCAAAGATAGGAACACTTCCTCTGGGTGAAACACGAGAGGAATGAGAGAATGGAAAGTATGGCAGAAGGAATTGCAGGGTCCGAATATTCCTCATCTTGCATGGAGATTTGACACTGCGAGATGAATTTGCCTCTTTTTGCTACAGTGTATTTTGGTGTAACCCACAGCCTGTGTGTATTAGTGAACCTCACATCAGAAAACACCCACAGTAAGGAGAGGACCACCAAATAAATGATATATACCTAAATAATGATAATGATGACAAAGCAAGCAAAACCAAGAAACAGTTCTCTTCTCTTCTAAAGGGAAAAGAGTACATTTTCCATCATTTTAGAGCCATGGTGGAATAAAGAGTATTACGTCATTTGAGTTGTGTTCAACACATGACCCCAACCAGAATTTTAATTTTCAGCTCCTCGACAATGTGTAGAATAAGTGGTATTTCTCTACCTTGAAGCATTATCTCAGTAGAAAAAGATCAAAACCATACTTTAATCAAATGAACAGAGCTCCATCCATAACATTTCAACTTGAGAAGTACAAAGCTTTCAATCTTGAAATGCAGGTGTAAGGTATAAGATTCCAAGTTTAGGTCTTGGACATGTTTTGAGATAGTGAGGTTTTTTCACCTTAAAAGTTCTGGTAAAATATAACAAATATTCAAATGCAGTAAGCATAAAAGGCTAAGACAAGGAGGGCCATTTTCATGTCTTGCCATGCTTAAACTTGATTGCAGGGGGGTGTTGTGTTTCTATCAATAGCTTGTGTAATTAGAGTGGCTTTGCTTGTGTTTGCATGTAGATTGCCAATGTGCGATTTCTTTTTTTTTTTAATTTCTCACATTATATCTATAATGTGAGCAACCATCCTGACTGTGAACTTTTTTTCAAATAAGAAATAATTCTCGCAAAATCTCTGCTAGGAGAGATTTGAAGTAAGTGATCTGCATGATTTCTTTATCCTCTCTCAATGTCATTCCTTAATGTCATGTGGGACAGAGCCATTATGCAGCTATGCCATAGTCCATTCACACTGGCAACATAACTCACAACTGTATTTCCATCTTATTTAAATATTGCAACCTGGTTTTCAGGAAAGGCTATCCTAAATCTGTCAGACTACTGTCATTAGGGTAAATATTTTGTTTATTATCTGAGGTTGAAGATATCTGTTTGTAAGGAAAGAATGCCTATAGGCTCAAAGTGGCTACATGATTTTTTTGCTGATGGTTGTCCTCCTCAGTAATTTTAGGGCAAGTCATAATGGGTGTGTATTTGCTTCACTTGATAAATAACTCTAAGTGGAAGTCCAATAATTCTTTTGTACCTATTCTCATTGATTCATGCCAATGAAGCAATTTCACTTTATGCAACTCACAGCGATAGGCAGCACTTTAAAAGATGAAATCAGGTGAAACTGATCTTGACCTCTGCCAAGGCATGCAGAATACTGCAAAGCAAAATACATCAATTTTACTGTGATACTTTTGGTAAGGCTGCATAGTTCATAATCTGCTGTTGCTGAAGTGCCCTCTGTGCCCAGCATCACCTGACTCTGCCTAATGAGACACAAGTTCTGTGCTAATCAGCAGAGATCAAACGAGGCAGTGGCCATAACCTTGCATTGATCCACAGAGAGCCCAGCCATAGGTGGATGATATTATTCAGAATGGCTTTTTTCTGACAACAGGAACCAAGTGGGAATCCTACAGCTTTTCTGCTCGTCCGCTTATCTTCATAGATCAAGACATTCAGAAGAGAAATCTATATACTTTGGGAATAGCAAAATCATGCAAATTTCATCCCACTGACCTCTGCATGACTCTGCAATGCATTTCTAATCTCAGACTACACACGTCTTCTTATCCTGATGTCAGGAATAATCTATAATAAGACAACCACCAGATATTTCTTGCAGTTTAGTACAAGACAGTTCTGCCCTTTTTTGCTGAGATGATGATGGGTGATTCTAAACATCTTTCTGGTTTTATTCTGACTATAATATAACATGTTGCTTGGGAGAATGGTTCAAACCTTCACACATCTCTGGAAAGGCAGGAAAATTTCAGCTGACGCCAGTTACTCAGATTTTCATTGATTCTTGGCTGATCTACAGTAATGAGAAGCATGAGAGACTAAATATTTAGAAAACACTAGGCAATATAAAACCATGCAGCACATTTCCTGCTGGGGCTGCCAGAAGCATGTTGACCCTACTCTTTGCATCCCATCAGGTTCAAGGCTTCTGTCCTAATATCCGGGGAGTTTAATGTCTGTGGTCCAGGATAAACAGGGTTTTTCAAGCTCTGTAGATGTCTCTGTCTTTCTGGCCTGATGGAATGTGCTACAGCAAAACCTCTGCAAGAGGCAAGATTTTCTAGGGGCTTGTGCTAAAGCACTGTGAAAACGGAAGCCCAGGGACTTAGGAACCAACATTTAAGTGCACCTTCCTCTCTGAATACAGCACTGCTCTTTGTTGGAGTCTTGTCTAGATTAATTGCCCAACATGCAGGGCATTTGTTTGTTTTTAGACTCTCTCAGTCATCAGTGAGAGAGTCCAATGTGACAGCTGCTGGTCAAACCCAACCAGAAGACCAAAACCTGCTCACTGTTGTGTGTAAGTCACCTGCACGGATGCCATCACAAAGTGCCCTAAAGGGGACATTGTACATCAGTCTGAGCACTGTTTCAGAGTGGGAGGAGAAGAGGAATGCATGGCAGGTCCCAGTTTTTCCATGAATGCCCTCCTTTTCTGGTGCAGCTACTCTCTGGCAGGTGAGATGGATAGGTTGGACTAAAGCCATGTCTCCTTGTAGCCTTGCTTGTCTGCAGAAGATACAGCTGTTCCTTTGTCTCCTTTGTGCTGCACTGAAGAGTCACGGGACTTTCCCAGCCAAAGTCACTAAAAATAGTTTGAATAGGGAGTGACCTTAATCTTTCCACTACAGTGATTTGCCCCACAGTTATATGCAGGTGAACAGGTAGAAGCTCTGACATGGGGCTTTGCATTTCTCGAGTTTTCTTTGGGAAAAATTGAACTTTTGAAATCTCTAGGTCTGTTCTATCTCAATTATATTTCAGGGAAAAGAACTGGAATTAGAAGTATTAATATCTTCATACTTAAAAGGTACTAATAATCTATTAGTTGTTAAAGATACCAGTTTTCAGATGAAGATGCTACCTAGTTACAAAATCTTAGCAGTAAGATAGAATACATGAAAATAAACATCTACATGAAGCCCTTTACAAGAAAGGCTACAAACTGCTGCTCTGCTCTAGGCAGCTCTATCCTTTTGTCAAAGAAAAGCATGATCTAGAAATCTAAGTATATTATGAAAGACATGATTTATAACTGACACCACATCCCCTTTTCAGGACAAACAGGGACAAAATAAGAAATCCAAATGTACCTCAAGTTAGAGTCTTCCTTTTTTTAAATTTTTTTTAAATTTTTTTTTAAATTTATTTTTGTTGTTACAAAACTTCCTATTCCAGTTTTGCCCTTTTAACACTTTCTGACAACAAACCATCCTTTACACAAGAAATAAGTCTGTTATTGTAGCTGGCACTGGAATATTAGTCGGAAATTCAGTTCCTGAGCCTGCTCCTCCCTCTAGTGGAACAGATACCTTTCTCATCAGTAATTCTCGAGAAAAGTAATGGAAACATGTAATCTTGACAATGTATTTTTCTTCTCGATGACTTCTTAAAATGGCTCAGAAAACTGAATGGGTAAGAGCTGCTTCCATAGGCAGCTAAGACAACTTTTAAATGCTGCTCCACCTGGACCACCTGCTGGTTAGAGCCATTTCTGGAGTGCAGGAAGAAGATGCCTGTTTTGCTCTGCTTTGCTTTTTTCCTTGGTTCTAGGGAATACTCTGTGGATATGACAGTTAGTTATTTGTCTGTCACAGAGATGTGACACCCAACTCCATGACTCTGCTTCAAATGCAGTAGTTTGTTAATTGGTTGGTGCTAATCATCTAAAGTAGAATGACTGTAGTTCAGAAGTTAAATGCCCATAACAATCCTTCTAAGTGTGCTTCCAGATTAAAAAAAACAAACAAAAACCAAAAACCAATGAAACAAACAAAACAAAAAGTAGAAATCAAAACCCCAAACCAAAATGCCAAGCTGGGTAATTGGTTGTATAAAGCTATGTGATTAAAAAAAGAGGTCAGTAAATGGAATGTCAAATATTACAAACCCCATCTTTCTATTTATGTTATTTTTGTTCAAACATAGCATTTCTGTTTCTTTAGCAATAAGCTAATGACGAAGAACAGAGGAGATTTGTTGTGAGAATGGAGATTACAAACCTGATTTGGGTTTTTGGAGGGAATGTAAGATGGATTTAAAGAAACAAAACCAAGCTGGGTGTCCAGTTGCATAATTTCCTATCAGCAGTTCTCAATGGTTTCCATGAGAAGTGTTTGAATAATAGATAAACTATTTGATGAGGTAGATCTGAGGGCCTGTTGCTTGCCTGGCTCAGCAATGCCTGGCAAACACGTGCTTGTGACACTCAAACCTCTTCCCACCACTTTGGTGACTCATATCCATCGACAGCTTTCCTTAGACATTTAGGAGATTATAGGTTATCACAGCATTAAAGCCTTGAAAATGTCTATGTATGTTAATGTATTCAGTGGTACATTAATACCACATAGTTTTGAAATGTCTTAGTGCCTTTTTCAGTCACAATTTTTAATTACCTTACATAGCAAGAACACAGTAAATAAATATCAGCATCATGGTTTCAACCTGTAACTAAAGGACCGAATTTTGTTTTCCCTGTGTCTGTAGGAACATATTGACTAGAAATAGGTCATGGACAAACACCAAGGCTCCAGACTCTCTAGACCAGCAAAAATAGTGCAAATGGGGACAAAATGTTTGCATTTTCCTTAACTTTATCCATGTCTTTAGAGTCTATTGTGAGCTTTTGAAATACAAAATGTTAAGGCACGAATGCGCTAAAAACATAAGGATAATAAATAGGAAAGGTGCTGCACATGACTTTGTGAATGTTTCCCTAAGTATATTTTTCTTAAAGTGGTATATGATTTATGGAGGCTGCCTGTGTGAATTGTACCTCCCACCAGTAGTTTCTCCATACAGAGAAAGAACAGCTTATTGCAGCTGTCAGCTAATGAAATGACTCCTGCAGTTCAAGTGGTTGCAGCTTTTGGGCTGAAAACTGTGGTTCTGACGTTTTTGGCAATGTATACTGATGTCCTGTGGCAGAGGGCTTTTGTTTTGCCATGATGTACAACTTCTGCAGTGAGCAAAGAGCATGAAGGCTGGAATATCTGAAACCATTTCATCATTAATCTGCTGTTACATTTTTTGCTGAGCAGCAGAAAGTCTGCCAAATTTTGTGCAGAACATAATCTTGGAGGTCAATGGAATTTCAGTGTGTATGATTACTTTCTTAAGATATCAAGCTTAAAAAAATCAAAAATAGTAAAGGGCTGAGATTGCCTTTGCAGAGGGTAATCACATATCCATGCTGGAGCTTTGGCTGTCTGGGCACAGGAGGAAATATCTTACACGTGATATTAGTATTTTGTTTGTAAGGCCTTTAGGTCAAGAGATGTATCATCTTGAAGGCATGCTGCTCCGAGATTTTTTTTTTCTTTTGAATTAGGAAGTCCAAATATCATGCAAATGAATGGATAAAGCAGCTGGAAATAGTCTGATTCATGACTGTACAGTTTATGGCTGTGCATGTAACTCAGAAAGATGTGACGGCAATGCCAGCATTTATACCTTATTTTTCTGAGTGTAAATGCACCCACAGACCTCTTATTGCAGTCTAACTGGAGGGCTGGTGAATAATCTCAGCATGGTTGAGCAGCAAATGTTGGAGGATAATTGGATCTGCAGGCTAAGATAGTATGAGCATTGAAGGTCTGGTAGGGAAGATTGATAGGCAGTTATTTTATATCATGTTTGAAATCCACTTTTTGTTTGTAATTTTATGTGGGAGATAAGTTGCCTTTAAAAGTTTAAAATTATAAGTTTTGATTCAAATGAAAGATTGAGGTTAATGTTCCCTAAATAATGCCTCTGTAGTCATAAGCTGGTGAGCAGAGCATGTTGAAGAGTTCATTCAATAAAGCTTATAAGCCTTTAATTAAATTGTGAAGCCATTTATACAATGCTTTATAAGTGGATTTTTGAACATAAACTTGAGACACTGGGTTGAGGATACTCAAGCATTATATGTCCTACAGAAACAGTGTACTTGCTTATAGGATACTTTTCCCTCTCGAGTGAGATTTCAATGAATTATTGCATATTAAAAGACCAAAAAAAAAAAAGTAGAGCTTAAGTACTCTGGATAAATTCCAGCCTTTGCAATCTCTTTACAAAGCTGCTGGTGGTTTGTTGGGCTTTTTTAGCAAGCCTAATTTAGAAAGTGCTGCTGCAGTAAGCATTTAAAAATATTATCATTATTATTATCCCTTTGTCCCTTGTCTGTCTGTTTTGTCTCCTTTTGATAAGAAATCTCTTCTTTCATTGTTATTTATCTTTCGCCACTTAACAGCTCAATGTAGGATACATTCTGCTTGCTTCTTTGGAGAGTTATTCTAGTTATTCTATTTAATGCATATTTGATAAAGCCGTAACCTTTTAGACAAAACTTGTCTGAAAGGAGGGGACTCAGTCATGCTGGTTCTAGTACCTGAAATTGGGATGATTTTACATTGTCCTCTTCTCAAATGCTTCAAACAGGTATAGACAGAACATTTGAGAAATTACAACAACAGCCACTCTCTGTTTATAGCTAATCTTGGAATCTGCTGTCTGACCCTGCAGCTCAATTTGCTCAAGAGGCTGAGGTCTCAAAGATATCTGAGCTCCTACAAGTAGCAGAGGAGAAGAGAGAGACCCAAATTAAGGAGCACATGACTACAGTATTCATCTGTTCTCTGAGTCTCAGGGAGTGACTGAGCAATGTGTATTTCTTGGCTGGCTCCAGATCAGTCCCACATCCTTCCCTGTTCTGTCCCTCTGCATGACTGAGGCATGTGCTGGTGGGAAACTGGGAAATGTGGAGCTGACCTGATGCTGTGCACCATTTTCCACTGTGGCTGGAAGGAAGGGGAATGGATTCTAACTAGCGTTGTTGTGATGATAGAACTGGAGAAAGGATTTAGGACCTGAATTTTTAGGAAGGGACACTTCACAGCACAAGCTGTTTATTGCAGTCACCCACAGGACAACCTATGGCATTTTTCCAGAAGAAGATGAATGGCATAACTTTCAATGGAGAGGGAAGGGGAGGAAAAATCCAGAGAGAAAATAGGGTGTAGTTGCTATTTGTAGTAGTTCCTGAAAATGTGAGAATTTTCTCTAGATTTACTGCCAGGAAACAAATCCATAAATTGGCTGTGGCTCTGTCCCGCAATTGCAGCTAAGTCTCTCCATTCAAATACAAGAAATTACATGAAATAATTTTAGTTGTAGATTTGAGCAACTCTATGGGACTGTATAAAATGCAAAGTATTTAGCCTTTACTACTACAAGAAAGGAGAATTATTATGTCTTTAGCTGTTACCATTGTGTGTCAGTATCTTAAATGAGTAGTGTAAATTACATAAATGTGATTTTTTTTTAACTTTAATAGGGCTATTCAATAGCTGGCTCTGAATCCTACACTGTAGCTGCAAATAAATGGCAAAAACTTGGAGCAGTCGGATGTAGAATACTCTATTTCTTTTACCTGCTATAAAACTTTTACCAGTGTTTAAAAGAATGAGAAAGTTCGAGATGGAAGTATCTCCTTCCACTTATATAATTATGGTCTATGTATTTCAATTCTAACTTCTTATGACAGGAGATTTCAGTATTGTTACTTTCAGGCTTCAAATTTAAGAGCTCAAACTACTTGAAACTACTGAAATTGTTAATAGTGAATAAGATTTAGAGAATAGGAGAGAGGGAAAATGAGCTTCAGCCTAACTTTGAATTCCTGAAGCAGCAACCTGGGATTCAGTCCTTGGTTTCAGTCTCACACATTCCATACTAATTGGCAGACAGCACTTTCTCCTTTCTGGGAATTGAATTAACCTTTGGCTGGAGAACTGCTGAAAAATGCATAATCCATAACTCCACACTGTTGTACAGCATTGTCGTGGAAAAGGGCCTAGGTGAGTTTAATATCATTGCTCAGTGTTTCACAAATCTCTGCCACATTTGTAATTCAAAAGGCCTGCAGTAAACTTACTTGAGTTCACAAAAAATTGGTTTTCCAGTTGGATGTTAATTACTATTTTGCTTTCAGGCTTGTTTAACAGGAACACCACCCTCACTGTCTACGTTTCTAGTACTCACCAATATTCCCAATCTCCGGTAAAAGTAATTTCTGCAGGGCTATGGTATCTTCAGTCTAACAAAAAGGTAGTAGTTGTGGGTGGTTTTTTCCTATTATTTGGTTTTGTTGTGTTATTTTCGGGTTTTTTTTCCTCCAAAAATAAGGAGTAATTAGACTACACTAGAAAATAATCTTGTAGAACTGATGTTTTAGAACCAAATTAACAAGAGTTTGGAGACACATATATGTGCACAGAACTTGTAGCTGAATGGTTCAGTTCACTTACAAGCAAAACACATCAGTGTGGGAAAAAATCTGCCAGGTGTGGTCAACCCCATAATAAGCATCCTGCCCGCCAGTCAGTATGGGCTAATTTGTCCTTTTCTGTATAGCACCTTTCATGTCTTGCCTGCACCCCTGCAAACCCATGGCAAGCAATGTTTGCCAAATCAGCTTGCTGTCATCAAACCTGATTCAAATCGGTACATCTGCATGGCTTTGATGAGCACAAGGACAGTGGTTGGAGATCCATTCTTTGTCTGGAGGTTGAATTGGGAGCTATTATGTGGACTTAATGCCTTTGAGCATGATCAGAAGGAAGGTAATGCTGTTACCGATTTGGAAGAGGCTAAACTTAGATTTTGTTCATTTATGGACAAATTTTGAGAGAACTCAGTACCACCAAAGACATAATGACAGTGTCTGGCACCATGTTTACAATGAATTAAATTCTCATTCCTTGTGCAAAACAGTAATGAATAACAGTGTGCTGATTTCCATTGATCTCTCTGGGAACAGAAGATCAGTAAGGATGAGCAGTTTTTGTGAAAAGAGGGTGATAAATGCAAGTCCACATAGGAAGCAATGGTCCTATTTATTTTTTTTTAGGCAGTGTGGTCTTGAGAACTGACTGCTGGAACTCACAGAAGTAATTGCAGAAAATAAAACAACGGCAAAAAAAAAAAAAAAGCCACAGCAACCTACATTAAAAATAACCTACATTAAAATCTGAATTATAAGGTATACTGCTCAACACTGTACATATGGAATGAATATATCAGAGAAAACTGAATTCAAATATCAGAAGCAAAGCTCTTTCTGTTCTTCTCAGATAATTGCTTTGAGTATATTTATCTTTGGGAATGAAAAATTTTAAAAGCTAGTATGCCATAAATGGTAAAATCAAATTGAATTCAAGTTTATAATTATTAAAATATATATTTGCTTTCATTGTGACAAAATGATTAACACTATTTGCAACAGCAAAAACATAATTTCTATTTTCTCACTTGGAAGAAGTCAGTCCCATTATATGCAAGTTAGCAGCTGCTAGTCAGAATACTGGGCTTTACACAAGGGCTGCTTGAAAGACATCATAGTTATTATAATTAGTGCTGAAAGAATAGAAAATAAATAAGTAATCCCATTATCTGTATTGACAGAAATGAAAAATCTTAGACTAAATTATTCCTGTTTTCCAAGTTTAAAATGAGTAAGTGTGGCAATCGATTACTTCTTTTGCATTCCCTCTGTTGTACCAGCAGCCTTATCGATTGGTTTCAATTAATGTATGCCAACAAGTAAATTAACGTAGCACCTGAGGCATAATTCTCTGGTGGTTCGTGTACACTGACTTCTTAGCATTCTTGCTGTTTTAATTCCTACTGAGCATATTGCTGGGAGCTACAATATTTTTCAGTCTGGACACGGACATTACCCATGGCTCTAATGACAGGTCATTTTCAGCAAACCCGTGTTTCACTGCAGAGATGTCTCTTTAAGTGACATCTTATCAATGGCAATTCAATTAGTCAACCTTAAGACTTTGAGATACATCTCACACTGTGTCACACAACACTGGCTGCTTTGCATTTTAAATGTTAGCTTTTGTCATTGCTCTGCTTCTTTGGTATACGTAAAAAACACATTTTTAGTACAATTCTTCATTCAGAACTTCGTGGAAAACATTTTCCTTGTTAAATGCAGCTGCCTTCATTGCCAGCAGTGCTGTCAGCTGACGAGACTTGTGGACTTGTACTGTGGACAGGAGCTTTTCAAAGCTGGTGCTCACCCTGTCACCATACCCCACATGTCATTGACTGCTGCAAACATCAAATGATTCTGAGCATCTGAAATATCACAGCATCCAGGGGTCTAAAATATTCAGCTACTGCAATGCAAATGGGATAAATATCTAAATGCTATTGTGGAGTACACAATCTGTACATACAGGCAGAAACATAAGCTATTTTCAAGTAGCAGAGGAGCAGAGAATTTAAGGCCAGGTCTTGATTTTTCTGGGATGCTTACTCGATGAAGACATCCTAATAAGACATGGTTTTACTCTGCATCAGCCAACCAAAGTCCTTAGGGATAAACAGAATTGCTCTCCATGAGAAGTGGTGATGTGCTGAAGGTGCCTTCTGGAGTGCCTGCTACAGCACAGTGTGATTATATTGTTCTTTTTTCAGTGTGCAGTCCTGTATGTACTGAGCACACGCTATTCAGCATGCAAAAATATAAAGCAAGGAGATGTGTTCATGAGTTGTGCAGTGGAAAACCCCGAGCAATGGAGCACACTTGAAAATAGAATACTTTTCTGTTACTTTTCTGCTCTCGATGCTTTTGGGAAACAGTCTGTTGGGAAAAGAGCAATATACCCAAGTTTTAAAAGAATTCCAAATAGTTGCTGGTTGTAACTGAGCAAAGGGTCTTCCAAACCAACATGAAAATCTTGAATACCAGACACTTTATATCCCTAAATTCTGTCTTCTAACTGTGCTGTGGTGGCAGTGTGAATGACTAAGTACAGAAGACTTTTTCCCCTATCCCTATAAACGAGAAGTTATGTTTCTCAGTCTCTTCAGTAGTACCAGAATGTTTTGTGGGTCTGTACTTTCCAATTTCTAAATGAGTATTTTCACATGTGCGTCTTTGAGTTTATTATTGTAGATTCAGACTCAAAGCTATGTTTTTCCGTTGTTGCTTAGAAATGAAGCACTCTTGTTATTTACAAAGAGAAAGCTATTGCCAAGGCAAATCAACTGGTGAATTTGGCAAGACTTTAAGCTAAATGTACACAGATAGTTTCCCTGATAAGCTGAGTGTTACTGCAGAACACCGACTTGTTTAACATGCAACATTTGTTTTACAAGTGTGTGCAACATCTAATTCGGTATTCAAAATTCCACGCTAATGAACAATTTTAACTAGTTTCAAATTACTGGATCGCTATGCTGAGATCAAATTTTAATGGAGGAAAAAATTGTATGGTAAGGCTCATTAAAAGATTTTAAAATTTAATTTGACTGAAGTTTAGAAAAAAATACTGGGCAAATTAATCCTGATAGAGCTACGCTGGTTTGTAGTAAACAAAGAAAATTAACTCACAAGGAAAACAGATAAATGATATCTACCAGTTTTATGCTAGAAATGTTTTGTGGGGCTTTTTATGCTAGTAATACATATATATTTATATGCATGTGTGTGTGGGCTGAGATATGCATATGCATTTTCAGGGCACATCTTTGTTAGTGTGTTAGTTTGAATCAAGAGCATGCTTTTGAAGTGCATAATTTTCTTTCTTTCTTATTGAGCTTTGGTTCATGTCATGTGGAGCTTTTGCAGTGCCTCAACTTGATTCCTTTCAGATGAAACTAGGATTCAGATTTGGAAGATTTAGCACACTCCAGGAGTGTAACTAATGCACTCCAGCTGCAAATGGGCATTCAGTCCAGAGAGCCAGACTAGAGTTAATCTGAAATAAAAAGCCTTGAAAGGTGTACATTATGGACACATGTTGTCAGCATCAACTGTTTCTCTCTACAGGGTTGCCACTATCCACTATAAACCATCTGCTAACCTAGAAATGGCCTTTGTAATTTTTTATGTTCTTTATTTTATTTTATCTTGTGTTTTTATTTTATTTTATTTAGGATTAGACGCTGCTCCTACACAACCATAGCAGGCACTGCTATAGTGAAGCACAGAATAAATATTTACATGTATTCAGTGAGATAGCCAGTTGTAACAGCTTCATTACTGTATAATATTAGATTGTTTCAAAACCTGCATGATTTCTCTTCCTGACCTGCATGATTTCTGTTCCTGAGCAGCATCTCACTTCTGTGGTCTGAGCCATCTTTTGCTGCTGCCATTGTCTTTTGAGACCTTATCCTGACATTTGTGTAGGCTGTTATTCAAGTTGCTGTGCAGTTATACCAAGCTAGTTGGATGTTGTTGGAGTATGAAATGTATGAAATAGCAGCCCTAAAATTCACCCATATGGAACTCAATCCCTTGCTCCAGAGATTAAATTCCAATATGAATAATATTTTCTATTACTATGGCGAGGAAGGTTACAGATTTATAAAGTTAGTTACAAATGTGAGTTGCTTGTCTGTAGTAAATGCCTTGCAGAGCCTTTCTGAGGTGGAGAAGGGTTTTTACATTAGCACGCTCACCAGTTTTAAAACCCAACTGTACTTCTTCCATATCTCTCCAAACCACTTGGTTGTGTTCCTGCACTGTTCAACAATGCCTCACTTTTATGCATTTGATTAAAACGGAACCACTGGGGAATATTAGCCCACATGACAAAATCATCACGTAATTTGGCAGAAGCACGGAACAGTTGACAGACCTTGCCTAGGGAGAGCCCCGGGACAGAGCTAGCAGAGGGAATAAATTCACCTTTGACCAGAAGCAAAAGCAATGCCTCTTGGATTGAGAATTAAAGTCTTGCTGTAAAACGTTCCATCTGCTCCAACACCAAACATTCAAATGCCTGCCACAGGAGCACTGAAATTTGAGCTTTTAAGAAACGTATAATAAATTACGCTGTTGCTTATATACTTAAAATGAAATTATTCAGCCTCATATTCTGAAAAAACCTGATTGCATGTTTAAATTGATCTGTGTAAAGGGTAACTTATTGGGCCCCTGCAGCAAGAAAAATTGTTTCTCATTACTTTGTCTGATTCTCTAATTAAAGTTGTAGGAGTACATATTCCTCTAGTCTTAGAAGTCCAGTTCAGGATAAGGTAACCATTTAAAATGGAAATTACACTATATTTTCCAAAAATAATATTTTCTAAAAGACACTACTATTACCCAAATTTACAGTCTCAAAGTTCATAAATAGATTTAACTTTAGTGACTTACATTTGCCATGCTGTCTCATTTTGTAATCAGTATTTTGGGGTAAGAGAATACTAAAATGTTATGACTTTCTATGTGGAATTTGTTTTGGTTTATTTTCTGGGCCAATGTATAGATATACTTGTTTCGGGTTTGGTTTTCCCTTGGTTTTCTTTTCCTGTTCCTGTTAATAGGGTAAATGAGCTCCAGATCAAAATGATGAAACATTTTTAAAAAGGAATATGGGGTAAACCAGCAATGTATTGGCAAGCAGAATCAGCAGTCAGAGGCAGCCTAATGAGAAAAAACTGCTCTGATACAATAGGACAAAAGAAATTTTTCGTGCTGTATTTTTTAAAAATCTCCCTCTCCCTTCTCCAAATCATAGATCTTTGCATGACATGAAACCAGTTTCCTTCAATACAGCTTTCTAGGATGTATTCTGCTTACAAACTTCAGATTGTGACTTTGAGTGGTTTAAATGGAGCCATGAAAACTCCTGTCTCTGCCTTCCATTAAGACCACTTAGAAAGGAAAACTTTGGCATGCCAGAATCATAAAGCTGAATATCTGGGGGTTTCTACTGAATGAATTAATCTCAGAACAATCCCCACTTAATCTCCATCTAGTCATGTCCTAAGTGGATACATCTCAGGAGAAAGCTGGTTTATGAAACAAAGACTCAGAACTGGAGTATGTATATCAAGGACACGTGTGTTTTATTCCATGTTTAATTTAATCAAGATGTTTAATGGTGGTAACACAAGATAAGAATATACTAGGTTTTGTCAGAGAAGTTTCTGGGAGTGGAAGTGCATATATGTCATTGTGTCTCCCATTAATGTATCACCAAGTTGCTCGTTCAGCGTTTATTGAGAAAAATCAGTTTTCCTAAAAATTAGTAATTTAAACCTATTCATGATTTGTGAAAATCTTTTATATCCATCCATGCATCCATCCTTCCATCCATCCAGCCATCCGTCCATCCATCTGTCCAACCATCCGTCCATCCATACATACATCCATTCAACTCAGAGGCTTAGTTTGCTAGAACTACAGATCCACTACAAAATTAAGAAAACCCATTTAAAAAACAATCAAACAACCAACCAAACTCAGTCAAGGTAGAAAAGCTAATTTGGCTAAATTTTGGTTTTTTTAAGTCCACTTGTGACGCATATATTGCAGGAACTTTTCCTTAGTATGTTTTGTTTTCTAAACCTTCAGCATTCCTGTCTTGCATCAGGAACTTAAGTATGTTTGTTTCTCTTTGTGAAATTCACAAAGATTACAAAACTGTTCTTCTATGAAAGTAATGTAACCAAGTAAGTTGCAGAGTAGCTGTAATAAATATTCACTGCAGTTAGCCCAATACACGATCTCATTGAATTTTTGAGATAAACCAGAAAATATTTTCATTTTGGAGAGCAACTTCTAACAGAAAATCAGTTAAATATTGGAAAATACTCACTTGGGAAAAGAAAAAGAATTAGAAAAGGTATTTAGAAAGGGCTTATTTGTACTAGAACATGAAATATTGTTAGAGCCTATGGTCAAAAATAGAGAGGAAATATACTGCATTTCAGCTTCTGGGTATGGATTGGGTTGGTCTTGCCTTTATTCAGGTGCTGTCATGTCAGATACTTTTTTTTTTTTGAAGAAAACTTGGAGTCTTTTAAACTTGAAAGGTTCTGCAGAAAGCTTCAGTATGATATTTCATTTATCTTTCTCAATATCAAGCAACAAAAAGCCCATTCAACTCCCCTGCCCCCCACCAAAATCAGATACTAGTATGGATCATAGGATCCCTTAAATCAGTTGTCCCCATCTCTAAATCCTTATTGAAGTCAGTTGAAAGGCTTTGTTGTCTTAGTGGAGCTCTTGTGTTTTAGTGACCTCTCTCCCAAGATTAAAGGTTGCCATCATTATGGGGCTCCAATTCAGGAATAAACCTCCTGTGTCTTAGCTCAGCTGGTCAGAAATCCATTACAGAATATTTATGTGGAGACATTATTTTATATCCTTACTGTCATTCATAAAAAATTAAGTAATGTGGAAAAGATAGAAGCAGAGATGTCCTTTTTGGCTACGAAACTCTGGAATAGTTTTCTGTGAAGTGTCCTGACGTTTTCTCTCCAGTACAGAATATTTACAGTGCTAATATAAATGTCTGAGGTGCGAATAGATCCTCCTGGGTGTGTAGAATCTAAACCAGCAGAACTCTTGGAAACAAGCCAGAGATTTGAACAGCTTATAGCAGTACTTTTTGTGAGCCATATAGCATTTGGATCTGGAGAGTATAAATAAAGATACAGTGAAACCAGTTTGAATGGCAATTTACTACATATTCAACCATAGTCATTCGAGCCAGCTAGGGCTGAAATTTATTTCCCCAAGAGTTTATTTATGTTACGTATAGAGTGTTACTGTAATTTTGGAGCAGACTCTTTCAAATGCATTCAGCTCATGTTCTTGTCAGACGTTGCCAGCAAGTTGGTCTCTTGGTTTCCCATTCTGAAGGGATGTCTCTGCATTCTGACATTGTTTAATTAGGAACTGAATGATGAAGGTAGAAAATGTAGGTCTGTTTATATTTCTAATTAAGCTTTTCTGCTGGAAGTTTTCAACGTATATATTCAAAGTTAATGCGTTGGCTGAATTCTGGACTGAGGGAATGGTGGTTCACAGTGGGATGGAACACCTCAAGTCTCTTATTTTGCTGTGGCTGTATTGGATAACATAGGAACTGGCATAACTGCTCTCTAAAGTTTGTGAAACAGTCTGCCTCCTGATAAAACTAATAAAACATTCCTACTGTAAGGTTGATGAGGACTTTATTTTTGTTCTATCACTTATTTTAGGATGGAGTGCTCGAAGATTGTGGTGTATTAAATTCTGCATGTTTGACACGCTGTATATTTCATAGCTTCCTAGAGATCTGCTGCTCTCTTAAACAAGTTCAGTTAAATATTTTGCTTTTCTTTCTATCCAAACATTTGAACTATGGAATGCAGTAAACTCCTACAGCTGCACAGCCACAAATTTATTGAAGCATGAGTGTCAGGCTTGGAGAGAAAACGAGGAAGGTATGTTTTTCTATCTGCAAAGTGACTGTCCATAATTTCAATTCTCATAGTTTTATCTGGCACTCCCTATGACAAAAGGGCCATCTACAAGTTGCTCTGAGACACTTCATAAAATCCACTGCAGCAATGGATGTGGTGTCCATACAAGATGCATGAATTTGTGGACGTTAATGGTATTTAAATGAGAATGTCCTTTCTGCTTTGTTCTTGAATTTCCTTTATCCCTTACTGCCAGTGATCTGAATGTTGAAGCGCTCCCATTATGACTATTCCACTTGTGTCCATGACAAATTAAGGTTTCTGGCTCATGTTAGTTTAAAAAAAAATCACTTTGCATTTAAAATAAACCCCTGACTTGGTTAGGCTCGTCACATTTGTGGATCTAGGCTTCGACTCAGAAGTAGTTAACAAATAAAAAATTATTTAAAGCACGTACTGTGTCCATGAGGTCATCGAGGCTACAGGTATGTTGACTCTTGGCCTTAACATGAAAATGGGGAGTTTCATCAACCTAGGCCTTCTGTTGTTTATTTTGGTGAGATCACTCCTTAATTTCAGTGAAATAAAATGGTAATTTTATGAGTCAGACTCAGTCTTGTTAGAGTGATTTAGAAATGCATGTCTACCGACCTCTGTGTTTCAGACATCATGGGTTTGAAGTATGATACTTCTTTTCCTTGATTTCATAAATAATTTAGATTAACAAAATCCAGATGGTTTAAGCTCCCAGTAGCTGCAAGTTCAAGAAATTGTTTAACCTTTGAAAGGAAGACTCTATACTTTTTCAGTTCTTTCTGCATTTTATTCAGAGCTTAGCAGTCCAGGGGTTTTATTGTTTAGTTTCTTCTTTAAGAAGTCTGTTTTCTTAAAGACATCAGTTAGAGGGCATACTTGGAGGTAGTGAGTATGTGCTTAATGAGTGTCTGATGGAATACACAACATGAATATGCAGCTTGCAGTCCTTCAAGGAAATCCTCCTTTGCAAGTTTTCCTGAAGAAATTTAATCTTCTGAAGCATCAATTTCATTATTTTAAAGCATTTTAAGGATATATGTTATCCTTTGAAAAACAAAGAACATGTAGGAACCATAAGGTAGTATTATTATATATTGATGTCTGTGAGACACATGGCAAATACTCTAGTTTTGCCCCCAAATTCATGCAATTATCTGGCATATTTTTTGCTGAAAAATACTCTTTTGTGAGAAAATGAATATTCTGGTTGGTTTTTGCAAGATAATATATACAAAAAATGTGTCAGATGTTCTTGTGAGTTACTGTCTGTGTTTAGTTGGGAGATGTTGGGGAATGCATAATAAAGAACTGCTAGATTCATTTTTATCAAAAGCTGTGTCAATACTTTCCCACAAGCTGTATTGTTCTTCTCCATGTTCTTAGTAAAAAAAATGTGTGATTTTACCATGGATAAATATTATGCTTTGTTCACTTTTTTGGTTAAGTTTATTTTAGGATTGCTTCAGGGCTACTGTTTTTAGTACTTTGATTGGAATAATAGCATCTCCAACACTTTGACAGCTCATCTGTGCTAAGTTATCATAAGTTTGCTGGAAGTGCCAGGAGTCTGAAGCAGAATTAGATCAGCAGGAGCTGATTGAAACATCTGGGTTTTAAATCAGAGCGGAAAGTTGGGGGTTTTTGGCATGGTTTTTACCTATTCAGACGTTTTTGCTGGTTCTATCTAATGCACAAAACGAATGTTTCTCTAATATAACTTCAAGACTCATATGTGACGCTATTAAAATATTATTTCCACAAACAGCAAAAGTGTTATGGCAGCAAATCAGTCATGAACTTAGGTGTGGACATCTCTGGAATGCTGTGAACTCTATTTTCTCTCTGTGGCTTTATTCCTTAGGTCTCTTTTAGGCAGGAGCCAGGATGGAGCAGCACTGCTTGCTACATGACTGATGAATGATTGCACAGCTCTAATGGGACAAATAGAAAGAAGAAATGAAAGGGTAGAGAGACATCCCCTCATGCCTAGTTAGAGCAGTACCCTGTACACTAATGTTATATTTTATGGTTATTTATCCCCTGGCACTATTTAACACCACCAATTTTGAAGATAAATGTAGTAAAAGCGTTTTTATCCTGCTGCTATGAAAATGTGCTTTTAATAGATTTAGGTTTTCTCGGGTCATAAGAAAGAAATAGAAAGATTTTGCAGCTTTCTAAAGGACTGTATTATATGTGGAGTTTAAAATGTCATAAAGCAGCTTGAAACACTATAGGGAGTCTGTGGAGTAATTGGAAAAATGTTTCATTCTAATGTTTGGATTGCATTAGTGTGAGCTGTTGGCATACATTTTGTGACAATAAACATGTCTTTGCTTAATTGTAATTATAGCTTACAAAAGGTTTAAAGAAACAAAGTGAGAAAGGTACTTTGGTGAGTATGGATAATGACATTTTAATGCACTTAAGGAACCAGACAGCACTCCTAAAGACCAGCTCTGGCTTGCATGCTCTGTACATAGACCAGCTTTACATATTTTTAATAATATTTGGAAAGGTTGGGGAGTTTGTTAGGACTTCTCTATTCTACCCCTTCTCTTCACAAATTAACAACTGGCAGTGTTGACTGTCTGTATCTCTTCCTCAGATTAAATTCCTGTTAACAACACATGAGAGGACTCTAATCATTATTCTGTATTATACAGTGACCTGTACCAGATTTTCACTGCTGCTTTTTTCTACAGGTCAACCTTCCCATAGCAGGTTTATTCAGCATAGCAAAAGGCAGAAGAGCCAGAATTATCCACCTTTGAAAAGTCACTTGAGGGAAAAAAAAAATCTAAATGTATGGTCTGTATCAGCATTTCATACCTCCACAGTAGCCCATTGTGAATGCAAAGCTGGGCTTCTGTGTGCAGATTTGGACCTTGTGGAAATCCCCCAACAGCTTCTTACATTTGGAGTTTTCAGTTTAGATCCACTGAAAGCTCTGAGTTTAAATTCTGAATCATAAACAACTGGGAAATCTAAAATTTATTTTCCTGCCTTAACAGCAAGGTAGGTCTGCATGACTGGGACAGATAATTTAAAGAGAAAAATAACAAAGTGAAAAATGTTTAAGTGTAGTAGGAAGACTTCAAGCAGCATGATTTTTTGCTTAGTTTGACTTTCTAAAGAAAATTTGAGATGTAACTGCTGCTTTCACCACTGTCTTTAAAGACCTTAAAAACAATGTTGAGCAGAATGACTTCGAGATACATCAGGCTGGATGGATAAGTAGCACATATTTGCACTATATTTACATTGCTATGTTTTAAATTTTGTGCTGGACTTGCAGTTCCCCATGCTACCTTGCCTTTTCCTTTTTCGTTAATGGAAAACTTGGTGCACAAATACTGTGTTCAAAGTTTCTGCACAAACAGCAGTCTCTCGTTGGGCATGACCTGCTTGAACACATTCCCTGCGGTGGAACCTTCATTATACAAAGGGTTATCAATGTGGAATCATCAGGACATGAAAAATATTGGTTTCATCCCACATACATAACTTTTATATCTACTGCTTATGTATCTGAAGGCAGTATCAAGCTCTCAGCCATATCAGCTTTCAGGAGTTTAAATAATAGCTGACATGCTTGATAATAGAATAAAATTTTCTAGATAAGAATCTAGATATGTGAAAGTATATTTTTAAGATGAGTTATACCCCAAACGCCATAGCACAAGTAATGGAAAGTGACTTAGTGGCCAACATTAAATGATTACCAAGCAGAATTATGTCATAAAATGCCTTCTCAGTGTAACAGGTAACTCAATCAAGCACAGAGCACAGGCAATTCATCACAAATATGGTATGAAAGTATATATCTCTACATGGAAAGTGGTGCAGAGTTTTACAGATAAGCCAAACTTACTCTCTCAAGCAGCTTTAGAAGAGTGGATTTGCTTTGAGACATTAAAATTGTTGGAACAAGAAATTCTAGGGAAGACTTTTTGCTCTGTTTTCTCTCGAGCAATTCTGAGTAAATGCTTTTCAAAGCTAAAACTGTAACTGTAAGAATTTAACCAATCATGTGCTATGATAGATGAGAAAATTGACCACACTCCACTAGGTGAAAAACTAAAAGCTTCTGCATTCCTGGCAACAATTTATGGTAGTTATGTTAAGCGCTTTAAAACGCCCTGGTTTTAATTCTTCTTTTATGTGCATGGTATAAATACAGGTTTTTTTGTAGCAGATCTGGCCCTCAGTGAAATGTAATCAGCCTGACTGGGTGTTTATGGATATTTGATTTACCTGTCCTCTGTCAGAGCTCTGGAGGTGGTAACGGAGAAGCATTTGCTAATGATTTAAGCTACTTTTCAGGGAAAAGCAGCAAAAATGGAGAAAGGAATTGTATGCTTCTATACACCTGAAGCTCACCTTTGGTAGCTTTACAGAATTCAAGACACTATGAAATAAAGGTGAGAGGAGACACAGTTAAGTGAGGTGCTTTTATGGCAGTTGTATATGGTTGGAAGGAATAATTTGCTACCCAGTTAATCTTAATTTTTTTCTTGCTGAACATGTTAGTACTGCTAAAGCATATGTTTGTTTTACTTTTTGTGTCTCTAATATTTTATGGATTATATTAGTGCATAGAGACTGAATTTTCTAGTAATAAGTCAGGTAATTCCACTTTTTAACTGTTCTTCCTCCAATTTCTTTTGTGAAGCTGCTGTCAGAAGCTGAGCTGTATTTATTTATAGGCCAAACCACGTTGGCTCTCCAGCAAATAATCACTGTCTGGCTGACTTTATTGAGCATCCATGTCAATTCATACTACAAAATATGCTTTTCATGTACTACAAAGATTTTTTAAGGCATCTGAGACTTGAGTATGGTCTCGGTGCAGCAGCAGTACTCGAGATAAACCCTTAAGAGATCTTCCTCCTGGCATGAGGAAATAAACCGCTTGATGTGTTCTGTCTGAAAGTCTCTTGAATCATTGAGAGTGACCTCCCAAAGGGGAGGAGAGAATCAAGTAGTAAGATCCTGCTAAAATATCAAAAATACTGCCCTCCCAGTAAAATCCTTTGTAACAGTCACAGTTACTTGGAAATTTATTGCTTTATTTACCAATATAATACCCAAGAAAACCCCAACTCCCAACTCCAATAAAATCAAGGGAAATGTTTTACAACTTCCAAGCCTACTTTGGTTATTTGTATCTATAAAATACTGCCTTGCTAAATTAATCTCCTCCAGGAGGCACAGCTTGCATGTTTTTGTTAATATTCATTAGAAATGAGACACCATGGGGGTGTGCAGGTCGAGCTTGAATACAAAAAGAAGTAGTTCTTCCATAACCCAGGATATCAGTTTGGTGTCATCTTTTCATGTACCATATTTCTGTCACAAGACAAAATGGTTAAACGACTTTATTATCTGTATTAAAGGATGAATGCAAGTTTTCCATAGAAATATTGAGTAAGAACACTGTGTGCTGACATTTTCCAGTGCTTCCAGCAAATAGATTGTATGGGTTTAACTCCATACTCTTTCCTTATCCCGCTTATGTGAGGGTGACCAGACTGCACTTGAATATTTAGAGCTTGCCTTTCCTGAAAACTTCATTCATAGTGATGATATGTTCTGCTTCACTGACGGTATGCAGTAGGGCGATTCATTAAGACTAATTGAATTCTGAGAGGAGGGAAAACAACCTTTGGATTATTGAAAAATAGCATAATGTACGTGGTTATAATTTGCAGAGGAAACAATAAAGAATATACTGATTTTTAAAACAATGAAAATAATTTCACATTTGAAATACCGGAGTAAGAAATCGGTGTGGAATTAAAAATAGTGCCTTTTGCTTCCTCATTAGCAATCATGATTGTTTAATCGATAGCGGTCAGGAGAAGTGACACAAAAACCGGCAACGCTCCTGAAGCAGACGGCATATTGACATTTAAACAAATGCTTTAAAAATACTGTGCTTACACTTCTAGTTTGAATATTAAAAGCTGGTGGGGGAGCTGGTCTTGTTTTATCATTCATACTAATCTTGCATGCCCAGCAAACTTCATGTTGTTCTTTTTTTTGTTATTTTCCACAAGAAAAGGAATCACAAACGTATCAAATCATTCTTTTCTTGCAAGAGTTTCATTGAAGCCTCTGTGGCATTTTGGGGATGTTTCCATTGATCTCATGTGAGCATGGATAATAGCCAGAATAAAACAAAACAAAGCAACCCTCCAGGATTTCGTCATTCTAATAATTCATGTCTGAAACTTTTCAGCAGCACTGTTGGTGAACCATGTGCCTGCACCAATTTTGTTGGTTGTTGGGATAGTTAAATCCAGTAGGGCTAATGAGATCTGAGAATTATATGATATGTAGTTATGAACATGAAGTATTTTCAGGGTAGCCAGTTTTCAGTGTGATTTGGAAATTGCCTGTGTCGTATTTTGTGATTCTCTGTGAATTATTGAAATACTGAGGATGCATTTTTGTGGTGAGGTTAACATGTTAGTTCCTTGTCCTTCCTTGTTTCATAAAAATTATGATTCTTTGACTAATTTTTTATTAGTTTTTATGCTATATTAAGATTCTGTAAAGTTCAAATGGCCTTAGTGAAGGACATACTGACAAGAAATTATGTTCTAACTATTTAATCTCCCCTAAAGGCACTTGAAGAGGTATCATACATTCATCACTGGTAGCTTTTTGGTTTTGATGCTCTGGACCCATGTGACTCATTGAACATTTTGTCTATTTTTTTAAGATGTTGGGCATATTTTGGTCTTTGTTTTTAACATCAATTGCATTAAATCTGACTTTGACCGACTTGACAGAACCCCTTAGAACTGAAAGGGCACTTATTGTTAATTTATGTGAGTAAACAGAATGGAAATACTTTTGAATCCCTACTTGCAAAATTGCCATGTTTAACAGAATCCAGATGATAATTGAGCACTAAACAATAAACAGAAGGAAAACAAAATTAAATACTTCTAGAATTAGTTTTGTCTATTTCTTTCAGCCATTTGCCTGTGAAATGTTTCTGTGTTACCACTGTCACCACTTATAATTCTCCTGTGAGGGTAAATTCCATCCTCCCTTCCCTGGGAGATGAGCTGAGGAAGGAGGTCTGATTGGTGTTTTTGGAGTAATTTCGTACAGTTCCTCTGTTACAAAGTTCGCAGAGAGGCATCAGTCCTCAGATTGTAATTCACTCATCATTTTAGGATATGGAGTATGAATAGGGCCAACAATAATTAGCTGAAGTCTGGAAAAGAGGAATCTTTTGTCCCAACTCTCCCTCCTCCAGCACTTCACACCCAGCTAGCTATAAAAGTATCTAACATATTGGCAAGCAAAATGCTCTTAGCCCCGGGATAGTTTACGTAATTTGTTGCCAATTAGCACAAGCTCCTAATGACCAATTTGGGTATTGGGGAGGAAAAACGAAGATAAACAACCAAGCCCTGAAGCAAACACCTCTTCACCTCCCTGGCTCAGCCACAGCTGGACCCAGACCCTTCATTCCCAGCTCTTCCCATCCTGTCAGGGGTCAAGCCCCAATTCCCTCCTTGCCAGGGCAGCACAACACCTCATCCAAGTAATCAAGGAGAAAGAACAGCTTTGGAGCCTTCTGGAAACTTTGCTGTCAGCGACTCAAGTCCCCCAGCCAAATCCACAGGGTGGCCAAGCCTACCAAGGCATACAGGGCAAAGCAGTCGCCATGCACAGTTAATCACAGAGATCTCTGTGGCTGGCAGCTGATAAATATTCATGGACAAGTGCTTCTGCCATCATTACGTATTTTAAAATAAAGATCTCTGTGTGAAATTGAAACCTAATGTTTCATCTAACTTGTTTGCAGTGCAGGAAAAAGAAAAAGGTTTTTACCTATTAAAATGATGGATTGCATCTCCTTAAAGGATGATTATAATTAGTTGAATAAACATCTAGAAAGTAATGATCTGTAAAGATACTACAATCCCACTTTCACATACAGTAATGAATGTAATGGAAATCATTGGTGTGCTGATTTACCAACCAAAATGATGGCTTTATATGACATCCTTACAGATACAAAATGCAATAAACCTCTTATGGTTTGCAGATGCTTCTTTGTAAGTTCGTGGCAGATTAGTCCAACCCATTATAAATTACCAATTGGTTCTTTTTAAGTTGTTTAAATGCTTTTTAAGTGTTGTCTGTGGTTCAGTATGAGTAGTTTGAATATGTGTTTTCTGACTGCATCAAAGTAAGAGCATCTGCTCTTGTGAGACCCCACCTGGAGCACTGTGTCCATCTCTAGGGCTCCCAACACAAAAAGGACACAGACCTGCTGGAGTGAGTCCAGAGGAGTGTCACAAAGATGCTCAGAGGGCTGGAGCACCTTCCCTGGGAAGACAGAATGGGAGATCTGGGGCTCTTCAGCCTGGAGAGGAGAAGGTTTGGGGGAGAACTTGCAGAAGCCTTTCAGTATCTGCAGGGAGCCTACAGGAGAGCTGGGGAGGGACTTTTTACAAGGACATGTAGTGATGGGAGAATGGTTTCAAACTGAATGAGAGTAGGTTTAAATTAAATATTAGAAAGAAATACCTTATTGTGGGATAGCTGGGGCACAGGAATGGTTACCCAGAGAAGCTGTGGATCCCTGGAAGTGCTCAGGGCCAGGCTGATGTAAAAACGATTTACACATAACTATGAATAATTAGCTGTATTTGCTATAAGATCTCATTGCTAGGTAAGGAAGACAAGTTTTATACTGTTGTTTCTTCCTCTAATTTTTACCTTGTGGAGGAGGTTTTCTTGTGCGTTTGACAAATGGTTTGCTCAGTAGAGTTATTCAGATATTAGAAATGATACTGTTCAGAATTTACTATCCCTGTATCTCAAAAGCGTTTGTAAGTTCACACATGACATATGAGATGTTTTTATGCCTTAGGGAGGAGTACATAAAACAGTATTGTATAAGAAATGAAAAGATGGAAAGGGAATGAAGGGCAGACAAATGGGTTTCAAGAAAAAAATCTGCTTCTGGCATGAATATAGCTATTCTTTTTGTTTCAAATCAGAAACGTAAGAAGTCTAGAAAGATAATTTTCACCAATTGACCTAAACTAGATTTAAGCACCAGTTTAGTTGAATGACTGAGGTGTCAGGCCTTGAACAGCTATAGCTTGTGACTGTCAATTTACCAATGCAAGGAAAATCAATATAAACATCATCTGAATGAAATTAAGTGTATCAACTAGAGGCTTGTATCATTTAACACTGTGATTGCAGATAAGCTGATTAAATTTATTTAGACTAGACCATGCCTGATTTGGATCTGTGCAGGACTGGCAGCATGTTATAAGGAAAAATAATGCTAATTGTTAATTTGGAGTTTACTTTTAAACCATCCAAAAGCCCCTCAATGCTTGATTGGGTTGGTGTTCATGTGGAATCCAGAGTGACCATCCAAGCAGTGTCTGGATGAGAAGCAAATGTCAGTGGCAATACAAACTAAAGAGTTCCCACCTACCTGCCCACTCTGTCTCAAACACAGACATTTCCCAGGCTGCTGTGTTGCAAACTATGAGCACAATTAAAATTCTACAAGAAGTGCCTTTCCTAAGTGGTTTTTTTCAAATGGGAAATTATTTTTAGCTCTTTAGAGGTAATCAATATCAATAAGTAATCCCAACTTGTGTCATTGTTAAAGCCTAATGTTTTTTAGTGTTTTTTACCTCTCTGTGCCTCTCCTGTAGTCCAGATCTTATCTCCTCTGGGCCAAGAGGCCACCCAGCTCTGGGATCAATTAGGGTCTTCCCTGAAACCACATCCCTGTACCTCCAGCATAGCACAGGGAGGTCCTGTGGGAAAGGATTGTACTCCAAAGAGGGAGTTTTCTAGCCCCTGGTTAACCCACTTCCCCTTCAGCATCTGAGTGGACCCTGACATTGCATTGTGGCTTCCTTTTGAATTATCTGTTTAAATTTTAAACTGCTTTCTGGAGTGTTTCCCCTGGGTGTTGTAGAGAAAACTTTAATCTCATGTCTGTGCTGGGAGGCATGAAGGAGGTCCCGTGGTAGTTCCTTCTGACATGGAAATAGATGCTGCCTCACAAAACAAGTTTGAATTTTACTCCCAAAGTCTCCAGGCAGTTTTTTCACAGCTTAGCTGACAGGCACGGGCAACACTTTGAGAAAAACCAACTTAAAACCAGCAAACAGAAAATATGAAAAGGACTTAGCAGGCACTGGGTTTTGTTGCTGGCAACAAACTTTTCAGAATCTTAATTTTAAATCTGCCTAATGATTTCAGACACTAATTTTGGATTTCCAGATTGGAGTACATTCACAAAGTAATTTAAAACCTTCTTGGTGAAAATTTACTGGGATGACCAGGCTATTGTGGCTTTCAATCAATAACCTCTTCTTTAATAACATAGTATCCTATTGACAAGAAAAACAGTGGGAATGTCTTTCTCTAAATCAGTCAAAGGAGATAAGCCCAGAGAAGGAGTAGAAACTAAATTCTCCAGATCAATAGCTACTTTGTGTATCTCTCACCTCCACTGTGTGGCAGGAAGTGTAGTTGAAACAGAAGTAGTTATTGATGCATTTTCAAATTTCAAACACTCAGTTACTTGAATATATTTAACGAGAGTTTTTAAAGCACCTGATTAATGGTCCTGGCTTTAATGATCTTTGGAAGTCAGAATTGATCTTGGAATTATTTTTTTCCCACCGCATACAGCATGTGCATATCCACCAACTGATTTTTCCAAAGGAACTGAATTGACTTGCACAAGGTAGAGCAGCAAAGCCATGGGGTGCTGTGGTTTCTAGAGCTACCTGGGCTGGATTATTTTTGATCCATATCTGTGATCTGTTTTGCTCTTTCATATTGCTGTACACTCCTCCAACAGGTTTTCAGTGGTAAAATATTTAAACTACTTAAAAACCAGTGCAGGGTGGAGGGGAAGAAAATAAAATTGGAAGGAGTGGAAAACTAAGTGTTGATCTTTTCTGTAGAGTAAGACCATGTTTCTCATCTAAAGAAAGCAGATAAAAATCACTGTTTTACATGGAGTTATATGGCTAACAGGAACTGATGTCCTCTCCCCACTCACTGGGAGTGTTTGGAGAGGAAGTTAGCTGGGAAAGGTAGGAGACCAGAATTAGAGTATCCTGGTTACAGAAAGGTGACCTGCAAATCAATTTGAAGGTACACGCTTAGTGCCCCCAGTAATAGCCAAGCTTTCAGCACATGATTATCCAGCCTTGCCTGGATCACTGCCCTCCATTCATGGGCTGAAGTCACATCAGCTCTGCTGGGCCGTGGAGCAAGCTAATAGGTAAATGTCTATCACTGAACTGCAAAGTTTGGTAAAGCATTCTCTTTTAAATACATTAAATATTTCCAAGAATCTTTTTTGACAGAACCGTACTTCGTAGTAAGGAAACTCAGCTTTTTCTCTTCTTTTTTCCCCCCCATCTTGATGAATCTAAATACATGCAGTCTCATTTTTATGGCCTGCTTGACAAGGAGAGTATTAGGAAGAACCTTAATATTGTCATACAAGTGACAATCAGGAAGTTCCTTTCTTTGGGACTTTGGGATTTATATGGGAAGAAATTCCTTTAGGAAAAAGTTCTTTACTCTGAGGGTGGTGAGGTGCTGGAAGAGGTTACTCAGAGAAGTTTTGGATGCCCCATACCTGCAAGTGTTCAAAGCCAGGTTGGATGGGGCTCTGAGCAACCTGGTCTAGTGGGAAGTGTCCCTGCCATAGCAGGGGATTGGGATGAGATGATCTTTCAGATGCATTTCCACCCAGGCTGTTCTGTGATTCTACGATTATATATTTGTTGCAGCCTTTGATCAGAAGGCTACCCTGAATCATTTCTCATTGCCTTATCCACTGCCTTTTTTGTGTTTGTGACTGTGAAGGCTAAAGGAAGGTCAGAGTGGAGTGGCTGTGAAAAAAGAGTTGGAAAGGAGTGCATCAGAGACAAACGAGAGCATTTTATTTGAAAATACCAGATTTGATAAAGGTACCACAGAGAACAAAGAAAGGAAAAGTTCACAAATGTGTCTATAGTGACTGTAAAATGTCAGTCTCTTCAAAGTGTAGTTAAATTTGTTCAATTGCACGCATATTTGACTCTAGATGACAGAGTACATAGTAAGTTAAGTCACAGAAACAAGAGTTCTGAGATGTGAACTAAGTGATTTTTTCTTAAATATGTGGAGGCTTCATGTTTCTTTTTGCTGTTGCAAGATGAAAGTTTTGTATTGTTTCAGATGCCTCCAGAACGGTGTATCTACCAAGCATAATTTTTTTTTTTTTAAGATGGAGTTCAAAATTTTGCCTACAATTTTTCTGTAACTTTTCTGTTTTTTAAAACAGTAGTCTTCTGGTTACATCATATGGCTGTCATAGAAATGAAATTCTACTCTGAAGCATGACCAATTGTGACCCTGAACTTCTTCCTCTTTCTCCATTTCAGTCTCAAATTCACACTCCACAAACTGCAATCATGTGCAATACAGAATCCTTTTGATTGTAAAGTAGCAGTAATTGGAAGTCTAAAACAAATCATTACTTAAAATTCCAGCCACCCATTTCAGGGTTAGATCCATTAAATCATTACAACTGAAAATATTTGATATACTGAAATATGAAATTTAGGAAACCCATGAGCTGCCTATGGATAAGTACCTGTATGGAAAAGCAAATGGAGAAATTCTGCTTAAGATTTCTGATACAACCTAGTGCAGGAATCCATATGGCCTTATTATTAATCCTTATCATATATCTGCTTATGCATTAATAGAAAAAGGGAACTGTATTGGAATTTGCTGTGCCTCAAGCAAAGATTACTTCCACCTTCTTTGAAGGTGAATTGTCTCTCTCTAATCCATCAGCCTAGGATGTGCTGTGCATCTGAATTATGAGCAAATGCACTGTCAGAATTGAAGTCTTTCTTTCTTTTAATCTTAATGCTGGTAAGAGCTGTAATTTCATACTGTGTTGGTCATTTGCATCTCTACACAAATAATAGCTGCCCTTTTAAAAAATATACACTAGTCCAATAAACACTGATGAGGTGGGCATAGGCAATAGGATTAGCACTTTATGGAGAAGCAATAAATTATTCAGTATTGAAAAATGTTATTATTAATTTGGGTTTTTTCAATTTGGTTGCAAAGTTATATTGAAACTCTTCTGTATGGATATTGAGGTGAAGAAATGCCCATTATATGTCCTTAAATAGCAATTTGTTACATTTACATGTGCAGGGAATGATGCTTTTGTACAATTTCTGAGTTCCATACATAAAATATGAAACTATTATGAAGATATAGTGGCCAGCTTTACAGAGTTGAATTGCCTTATAATTTTGAAATACAACAAAATGACCCAGGGCATGCTATAAAAATCTTAATTTCGGAAAATGTCTATGTGAAAGCGATTTGATAGCAAATTACAATTATTTTCTTCCTTATTGCTATAGCCAAATTGTTAGGAGATGGATTTTGTTTTCATTCTTTGCACAAAGTGTTTAAAAAAAAAATCTCCTGTCAGCTGAAACCTTGTCTGCAGATTCCCAGCCTAAAGCAAGATTTTTACAGTCAAGTTTTAAATCCCTTGATGTATCTGTGTTTGTAATGGAAATGCTAACATAACCTTAGCCGTTACAGGGCAATAATAAATAATGAACAAAGTGGTTTAATAATTTGAAGCAAATCATGTCATGGGCCTGGCAAGCTTTTATGACTAAATTATATGGGCAGGAACATATCAGTGGACATGCTGCATAAATACCATAAATAGATGGACTAAGGATGTGTGTTCATGAAGCTGAAAGCACAGTTTTCATGATCTAGGGGATCAAATGCTGCAAGAGACTGTAAGAAATTGCGTGGAAGCTTTGGGCAAATCAAAAACCTGAACAAATGATCAATGTGTCAGTTTTTAATTAACAGCTATTATCTCTAGTGCTAATGAGCTGTGAGGTGCCTCACTAAATCTGTTGGGTTCTGAATATGGATATATTGGTTAATGATCCATTATGTAGCCTGTTGGTAAAACTTCTTTCCTTCTAACTGCAAAATCTTTTTCTTCATTTCAATACCTTGCATAACCTGACTGAATGGTTTTGTCTTTGTAGCTTAAGGAACAATGGTTTAGCTAGACCAGCAGTTTTATTTTTAATAGTCACTCGTACTCACTGTGTGCTTCTAAAATGATGCAATATCTCACAGAATAGGAAAGGGCTGATTGACCTACTGTTAATCATAGAATTGCCTGCTCTCTGGTACCAAGAGCGACTTTCTGCAGCTTGAAGAACATCAGATTTCCTTCGAACAGTGAAGTGCTTGATCCTTAGTTAACTCTTTTCTTTGGAAATGTGGGATGAGGGCAGTGACCACAAGCCTGCCTGGGGTTTTTTGGGTTTCAGTGTCTGATGGCCCAGAGTTAAAGAGCAGGCAGGATGTGGGAAACAGTCCTGCTTGGTGGCATGAAAAAAACCATGAACCCACTGCAACAGACCCACCTTAGTCAGGAAGGGTCTCTGCTTAGGCAGTTTTCCCTAAAGAATTGTTAAATGGGCAGAAAAAAAGACTCTTTTTTGTGGTAGTCCAGTGCTAGGGAGATTTTACTATGTAAATAAAAGCTCTGTGTTTCATACTACAGAGGTGACAAGAAGAGGTGATGAGGCTGAGATTTTGGAGAAATTGTATTCCTTTTAGGTTTCTCCAAAACTGCCAACACTGGGCAAAAGCAGTATTTTAGTAGGTGGAGGTTTAAGCAGTCAAAAACTGTGTTTATTTTGTTTGTGCAGGATTTGGTTCTAAGGGCTTGTGTAGCAGCTGGCATTCAGAGGTGCCCTCAGAGTGCAGAGCAGATCTTTCCAAATTCCTAGCATGATTTTCTTGTACTCCTGACATACAGGCATGAGCAAATCATTATACCATCATTATGGCATTAATTTTGTAGCTCTCTGGCACTTCTGCAGATCATACCAATGGCAAAAGCATCGTCAGCCTGCTGAGCAGCCAGAGCCCAGCAAGGGAATGATGAAGCTCTATAAACCATGGGGTGGTGCTAAGGGCTTAGACCACCTGAAGTCCACTTGTGAAACAGCTTTATCTGGGAGTCTTGCATACAGAGACATCATTAATGTGCCCCTCAGTCTATGGATTTGTCTATTTCTCTAATAATGTCTGTCTGCAGTTGCAGCCCTTGAGGTTCCGTTTCAGTTCAGACACTGACACAGGAAATGCTGGCTGGTGATCACCCCAGTACATTACATTTTCTGGCCAAATGAGTTTTCAGAGATTCTAGCTTACCCCTTTGTGACAAAAAGTGGCTGAATTGCCTTAATACATAATAGGAATCATATTATTATTATTATTTTTCATTATTAATAGTAATTAATATCACAATTAGTATTAATAATAATCCACCTCCATGCTTCATATGTTCTTTGAGAGATCACCCTTTGTCTGTTTTCGAGGCAGCCAAATTAGTCCACTCTGATTTGATATCATTTAATATTCCCCTCTTAACTCATCTACTTATAGAAAAGCACAGCAGATGTTCTTTAAACTCTAGGGAAGGCTCTGTGAGCCTTTACCAGGAAATTTGTGCTCACACCCTGTCACATGGAGGGAAAGAGGCTTTTTTGCTATTCTAAAGAGAGCATACACACTGCTAAGGTTCTTGATATGAGGAAATATAGGGAAATATGAAATATAAGGAATTAAGACTTTCACAAAATTTCAGGTCTTGGTTTTGGAGGGGGGGGTATGTGCGTTGGAATGCTAAAATCCATGTATATTCTTCAAACTTGTTACTCAGATTCAGGGAGAGTAAAGGCAGAAAATTATCCTCTATCAAAATTCTGTACTTTATGCTGTATATTAACACTGTGGATCCAAGTAAAATTTTCTGTTATTATAGTTTTAACAAGCTTTAATGAATTGGGATCCTGTTAAATTAGAACACGGTTTGTCTCCTGTCTCAGGTCTGGGAGGTTTAAATCCATTAAGCCATGTCTATCATATATTACAAGGAACTCAAGAGAAGCTCCACTTTAACAATTCACTGAAAAATTTAGAGACATGCAGTGCTTAGGCCACACTGAAGGACTGCATTGTACCTTTACAGTTCTTTGTTACTAATTAGTTGCTGTTTCTGGTACCCATCATCATTTTGTATTCCAGTGTTTGACAGACTTTTTTATTATTTCTCTTTTGTGAAGTTCTCATGTGGTTTAGAGCATGATTAATTTTGTTCTGTGCTGGAATATTATTTAAGGTTCTGTATATTTGTTAGAGATAACTTGTTCTGTGCTTTTCAGTGGTGAATTCAGTGAAAGTGACTTTACCAGGATCTTTTGCAGGAATTGGCAATCAGATTGCAATTTCTCCACCCTTAAACCTTCCAGAAGCTCATCTTCCCCAAACTATTTTCAGTAAATGAGATTGTATTATACAGTATACAGAAAGTGTGCTGCAGTTCCTTTGGGGTTTGACTCTGACTAAACGCTAGGCACTTTGACTTTCTCTTGCTACAGAAAAAAAATTATAAAAATATACACTAATTTCGTGAGTTCAATGAGATAGGACACTGGTAGGAGGACGCACAGAGGAAAAAAAAGAGGGCAAACAGGCTCTAACTTAAAGTTGCAAAAAGTGATTTAATTACTTAACAGAGTTGGAGGACAAAATGCAAGGCAAAAATAAACTTTTCATACATTATTTTGTTCACTCTCTTTCTCTCTCTTTTACGAACTCATAGTATTTACCCCCTTTTCTCTTTTATAACTAACAAGCCCGGGTAGGGAGGCAAGGTGTGAAGTATTTTTTTAGTTTACAGAGCAGATCTATATTTATTTATTTTTTTCTTTTTTCCAGACTGTTTTTTTTTTTTTGCTCTCATTCTTACTCTCTTAAGAAGCAGTCTCTCTGCTCACCCCCTTCCTTCTTTCCAAACCAGCAACACAGACAGGGGGCAGGTCGAGGGGTTTTCTGGTCAGTCCAATCAGGGAGAGGGGNGGGCTGCAGGAGAAACCTCCTGCTCCCCCCATGGCCTTCACCATGGCTAGCAGATAGTTTTCAGCTCCAGTGCCGAGAGCACCCCTTCCCCCACCTTCTTCACTGACCTTGGCGTCTCCAGGCTGTTCTCCCTCACATATTTTCACCTTCACTTTCTCCTCCTCTAATTACAAAGAAGTGAGTGCCCACCTTGTTTTGATTTTTTCTTAAATATGTTTTCACGGAGGCGTAACCAACACTTCCAATTGGCCTAAACTTCGCCAGCAGCATGTCTATCACCTTCAGAGCCATCAGAGATTGGCTCTGCTGGACTTGATGTAAAAACTTCCAGAACTTTCACTCAGGACACACAGGAGCCATCTTTGTGCCACTCCCCACCCCTCAGACACCTCTCCAGGCCTACCACAGCAGCTTCTAAGGGGTCCAAATGTCTCCTAGATGTTAAAAATACTTTACTGATATTTTGAGCCAATCAAAACCACCACAAGTTGATATTTTTCAGAGAGAGGAGAGTGATCAGGTTGTTCTAGGAGAGCAAGAAAATAGAAAACAAATGGAGAGTTATTAAATTGTCCCTTTTTTTCTGTTCTTTCCCCAAATATGAAATTCATCCTTCAAGGCTCCTCTAAGAGAAGATTTGAATAGAAAAAGCACCCTGGTCCAAACTTGCACCTAAAGATAGCATGTATATCAAACACTTGATGTCAAGGATTCTGAAAGATCCCTCTTACGTAGCTTTCTAATGCAGGACAGATGCTTCAAGCTCAGTTCCTTGTAAAACAGATGCTAGCAATTCTCCTACATGAATTAATGAAAATTAGTGTTCAATATTTTATCAAATGTACTCTGAAGAGATTGTATATATTAGTTTTATTTAGAATGTTGTTTTTAAATTTTGTCTCTGAATAGCAACAACAACAACGAGACAGAAGAGAAAAAAGTATTCTGTTGTAGTGGCAGAAATCTGCCTGATACCTTTGTAAGGCTGTTATTTCGACAGAAGAACAAAGACAGGCATCAGAAATGAGGTGTTATTTCCCTGTTCAGACACAGTTTCAAGTAAAGCTTGGGAAGTCTGTCTGAGTGATGTAGCTCCCAGAAACAAGCCATAAGAACTATATTAATACCAAGATGTTCAACTCTCCTACTGTAACATTGTGCCTGTGCAATGTATTTCCATTTAAAGTGGCAGGATCAGTTTATGTGCTGCATAAAACACAGCAATATCTCTTTTACAAACTCTCAGAGCAGCTAATCTGCACTTTCAGCAGTGTTAGCAAACATCTGAGGATGACAGACATGGGTGGGGTAGCAGGGTGGGGTAAGAGGTTGTAAATGGGGAAAAACGAAGTGAGGAAAGGAAAAAAAAAAAGGAGTTGTGTCTGAAAGCCTGGTGTGATGTGGTCCATGTTCGTCTTCTATGCTGCCTATCTTCTAAGTCTGGCACCACAGAGTTCCAGAAGCTCCAGGCTGAAGGAAGAAACTGTGCAACACCACACTGACTGACTGACTGACTGACTGACTGACTGACTGACTGACTGACTGACTGACTGACTGACCACAGCTGCTCTTGGTTTGCCCTCCCTGAGCCATTGCCCTCTCAGCTCCTCCCACACCTGGCTGTTCCCAATAGCTTTTAATTTGGATTCCCACCTGTGAGGTCTGACTTGTTAGCTATCAGGTGGTCATCCACTGATGCCTATATTTACCCTGCCTTTGCAGCTCTTTTCTTCTAGCTTCTTGCAGTTCACAGAAGCCACAGGGGTTGGTGTTGTGCTGTTTTCCCCTTTTGCTTTGTCTCTGGAGGAAGAGAAGTGTCCTGAAATGCTGGAGTAGCAGAGGTTGGAAGGTAGGAAGTGAAACAAAGGAGGAGGGAATTGAGAGGGAAATTTGAGTCTTTTTTGTTGATGAACAATAATACCTTAATGCGTTTTATTAATTCCTTGAACACAATTCACTGAAGAATAAGTGCAAATTTCCATATTTTGTTTATCTTGGTAACACATTTTTTTCAGAAATTATTTGGGAGTTAGCTGGAATGAATATTATTTAACTGCAACCTGTTTGCCATGGGGAAGGATGAAGACAGAGTTACAACCAGACAAGCTTTTTTTTTTTGAGTGTATTTTGTGTTGCAAGGGGTTTTTTCAGGGTAAGCATTGTGGTCTTTCTTTTTATCTTGTCAATCACACATAATTAATACTTTCTGTGCAGAGAGTTTTCACTGTCATGCAGATTGATTGGGAAAAGGCACATTCTCTAAGGCCTCAGTTGTTCTGATGAATTAAATAGTCTTGCTATTCAAGTTAGTGAGAGCAGACTCTGACACGTATTACATATGTATACTTTCTGCAGTGTTTGGAAGGCCACTTTGACTTTCATGGGGCTTGGATCTGACTCCTAATGCCTGCTATCATAAACACAAGTGATCCCTTACAATAAAACATTTGGCAGTATTTGCCATCAGAAATGCCTCTTTGCAGAATCTGTGCTATTTTCTGCCTTCTGCAGGCTATCACTCTAAATTTGTGTTTAATTGGCACCTATGCCCTGCAGAAACTGGCATCCCACCTTGTCTGTGGGCTTAGTGCCATGCTGACAGATGGACAGCAGTGCTGGTATGCTCCAGCCAGTTTTCCCATTGCATGGCAGTCCGAGTGGCTACACTTGCCTTTGCAGATAGTGAATTTAAAAATCTTGAAAGGACTTTGATGCCGAAGGAGAAAGGATGCTCCAGTGCTTTCCAACTCCGTGGTGGGAGACTAGGAAGATATATTGTGGTAGTACGAAGCAGATATTTAGCTATGGTTAGCCAGGACTGCTGTTCAGAGGGAGGATTATCTTCATCTCCACCCTCGATTAGCTCTCCACAGGGCACACTCTGACTTTTCAGTGACATTATTTCCATTGCTAAGCCAAGTTTCTCGCAGAATACCTCTGCTGAATGCAGAAATCCGATCTGTCCTGTGCCCCGTATAGGAGCCTGTCTATTACTTCTGCTCAAAAGAAGCTTTATAAAGACAGCTTTGCAAAAGAGCATCATTCAAATGGCTATTTAACTCCTCAGTGAAGAAGGTAAGATGTTCCAGAAAAGAAAAAGAAAAGAAGTCAGTAATTATGCTGTCTTATTGTTCTTCAGCATTTAATACACATTTCAGTACTTCCTGTTCAGCGTTTCTTTTCCTTTCTTCAGGCAATTAGCTGCCAAGACATAAACATAATAAAAGCTAAACTGTACAAGGGAGGGGTTTTCAGCCTTTTGCTAATGCAAGTACAGACTTTAAATCTCAGCCTGAATGCTCTTTACAGATTGACAAGGGGCGCGTTATTCCAAGTCACTCCGTATTATGTGTGAAGAGTGCCCCAGCTGTGTCACTGCTGAGGTTAAAAGGTGTTAGTGCTTGCTTCTTTTAAATGAGCATAGTAAATGAAAGTGAACAATTAAGTAAGAAATTTGGCTTGCTATCTCTGCATGCTGCGTTTTATTGTGGTGTTGCCAGCTTCTCTGAATGAAAATACAAGAGCAAATTAAACAGCTTCATGAACTCGCAGGAGGAGCAGTTGTTCTAGTGGCTTTCATACAAATGTCTAATTAATTCTTGAAGTAACCCAAATTGTTCTTTTGTGATCTGTGAATGGGAATTTGTGAGGAACCTGTGCAGATGAAACTAAGTGAAAGGAGAGCTGGGATTTAATGATTAGCTGGCAGTTTGCACTTGCTGGGTCCAGAAAATTTTAGTTATCTTTCTCATTAATATTACATTACGAAGTTAATGAAACATTTGGGTGAATATGTTATAAGTAATAAGGCATTAATGTTATTTTTCGATCAGTCAGTTATGCTAATGGGCATCTGTCATTTTTTTTTCAGCAGTGTTGATTTGAATTATTTGGACAAATGCTGAAATAAAGGTATGATGCAATTAAATGCCAAAATTTAACAGAAAAACCCTACATTTGGCTAGTAGTAGTGGACTTGAATTATTTTAATGGAAAGACAATAGTACTTTAGGAGAAAAGTTGGCAACTGTATAACTTGTGTTTCCTTCTTTTCAATGTTTTAGGAAGCCTCAGTTTAAAATTCTTAAAAGGTGTGTTCTTTTTGTCCATGTCAAGCCTATATGAAATAAATTAAAAAACCTCCTAAAAATATTGATAGCCATACCATCTTCAAAGCATGCCTTGAAATTATTGCATTATCAGAAATTATTAGAAACTACTTATTGTAGTATTGCTAGTCACTGTACCACTGCAGTGTCTTATTCCCCTGGAGACAGCTGAATTATTGTGGGGTCAAGCAACAGCACCTTCACAGGTAATACTAATCCAAACTCTCCTTTCTTGTAAGCATATTTGATACATAGAGTTGTAAGCTTTTGCATCACAGAAGTGCTGTTCTTTTACACATTTCAAAGCCAAAGTTAACTGGTTTTAGGTCACAGTTGACCAGGTCTCTCCCTACATCCTTTGGAACACAGCACTCCGTGAATTATGTGTGTACACTTTCCTTAGCAGGTCTTTTTAGAGTGGATGGTGAAGTCAGACCATGGGCAAAATGTAAACAGCAGAAAAAAAGCTTGGCCAGTGTGCATCAAACCCCTTGTAATGTGCAGGCAGCCCTAGGTGTGAAAATCCTGCACCTCTGCAGTAAGGACACTGAAAGGAGCTGTGCTTGGAGAAGGGAGAGCATGCTTGCTTCATCCTCTGTTAAATATGTAACTCCTTGTGATTTCCCCCCTACTGTATTTTCATTTAAACTTGGGAATTCTTTTTTGAGTAAGAACCCAGCCACTGTTTGCATTCCTGTCAGGTTTTACTGACCAAGCATAACCTATACATTTGAATTTGTTTACTTAGTGGTACTTTTTAGATGTCTGCCTATTCTTGTCCTTGCAGTAACTTTGTTGAAGATTGAATTAAGCTCATCAGAGATTTAAAACAGTCAGATTTAATTTGCTGTTTTCACAGTGGAGATTCAATTTAACTCCATGTTGTGTGTCTTTTTCATAGCTGAGAAATGTGGGACAGGTTTACTTTTCTATAGCTCTGCAAGGTTTTATCCATCTGACCTCTAAAATGCAAGTGATTTCTTGTAAAAGCAAATCTCTTCACTTTTCTGAGGTTTAAAATAATCTCTTCAGCTCCTCGATTCTTATCATTAGCTGTAGCAAAGAATTGCTTTGCACTAAAAAAAAAAATGCAACAACAAAACCCACTCTGGAATAATGACATAAAATAATATTCAGCCATGATTAATGTAAACAAGAAGCTTTTGTAATAAAAGAAAAAGTCTTGGAATCTTTGGGAGATAAAATTTCCTTGCTTTCACTGCATGTGTTGCACTGGAAAAGGTTCTGATCTAGGGGAAACAACTAAATATTGCCAGAATGCAGTAAACTGCTGAATAGGTAAGCTAATATTGTGTGTGGTGATCTATAATAGTAATCCATGGTGATCTATAGTAGTAATCATCAATGAATTGATGTGGACTCCATTGCTTGCAGCAATGGTGGGAGATGGGCAATGTCTTGGTTGGATCAGAAGCTGTTTTCTGCTGCACCAGACTGTCACTGGCCAGCTGAATTCATACTGATACAACACTGGATCCAGTATGTTGAGTAAAGGTAACCTGTAACCACAGCTGCAATGGTAACCCTAAAATTGCTTATTCTCTGGCCCTAATGTGTGTCTGGTCAGTACATTCACAGGGTCAGATGAAGATCAGGATTTCCTGTATCTGTGTATGATGCATGCAGACTTGCGTCTCGGGAGCATTTTATTTAGTGAGAAACTTTCAAACTTAGGTAAGAGGAGTATGAGGACTTAAACTGGAAGTGGTTACACAATGTAAATTATATTTTAATAAAGGAGCAGACTGCTTTTTTATTAAGCAACTGATGGGTTTTGTATGGCCACCTGCCTGTTGATAGAGTGTTCCTCTGAAAAAAACTTGGAGGAGAAAGGGAACACAGACTTGTTCTATCTCATGTAAACCTGTTATGAAAAATGTATATGAATAAGCATATTTTATAGACTGACTCCAAGAACTGAAGATGTTGACAGCATCAGGGACACTTGATGGATCATAATGTTATTTTCTGCATTTGACTGCATGGAAATATTTCTAAGCTACAGAAGAGACTGTCAGAAATGTAAAATAGTGAAGAAAACCACTTGGCTTACTTATATGCTTATAAGGCATAATTTGGGGTGTAGGGATGTGCATTCACAACTCATAGGACAGTGAATAAGGCTGGCATGCATAAGTTTTAAAAAAGAGCATGATTCACATGATTCATGTGTATAAATGAAGTAGTAGATAGGTGCCTATTTTATATACATATAATGTCTAATCTATATCTATATTTAATAGAGGTAATAACTCTTTGTCAGATCATCACTCTAGCAACACATATGAGTTCCTGAAAGGCTGGAGCAGAGTTGTGTGCTTTGAAACAGTCAATATTAGTTCAGCCAACCTTTGCCAAGCACAGCCATATGTGGTATAGCTAATTCTGCGTAACCCCTTCAGCTTTCTGTCACACTTATTGCTAATGCACTATATTATTTTCCTGGACCCGTGACTTGCCTGTGTCTCCCACAGGGCTGCAAGTGACAGCTCGGTAAAGACACTTAACGCCTTGCAGAGCTGCGTGTCAGCTGTAATGCACTGCTCTGCACCTTTGTTCAGTAATGGTGCTGGTGCTCCATAGCAACGTGGGCTTCCCAGCTGGGCCAGGCTCTGCCGTGGGGAGGCCAACTGGGAACGATTAGAGCCTATGGAAAATCTCCAGGAAGGATGCAAGGTGCAGTGCACACAAAGCAGGGCTGAGAGCAACTCTGCTGCTGCCTGTGCCTGAGCGCCGTAATCACTGCTAAGCCTTCATGAATATGCTCCAGTGTTGCCAACGGCGTGCCTTTTGACAGAATACTCTTTGCTAGTGATTGGGAAAGCGAGGGCAAATATTAATTTATAATGTAATCAGAGGTGCAGCCCGGAGTCGCTACTGTGCATGACAACTGCGAGATTTGAGGGGAAGATTTTTCTCATGTAAATGAGAGAGGGTTAACCTGCATACAAAGGGATTTGGGAGTGAATTTAGACCAACTGCTGCTGGAAATCCCTCAGAGGAGGAGAATCCTACCCCCTTTCACTGCCTTTGAAATCTGCCCGGTGTCCCATAGAAGTATGCCACTTCTCCATTGAACAAAAGGTAAAATTCGGTGAAAATCTCAGGTTGGAGCTCTACCCTATCGTTCTGAAATTGCAAGATGTAATTGGGTTCTAATTAAAGAACCTAACTAATATAAGTGAGGTCTTAAGATACAATCAGTCTCGTTTTTCATTACTTGTTCTTTGTGAAGATAAATAGGACTAATTCACAAATCCATTCCCGAAAATCTTTAAACTACACCTTAACTGTAATAATATGCTTCCTAATAATTTAAGACTTTAAATAAGTAACTAAATCAGTTTAAGTATTAATACCAAGAATAGCCTTTTAGGGTTCTTTTCTTACCAAATTTGGGTTAGCCCTGACTGCATGAAAAATTTTCATGGTTGCAAAACTCCACAACTTGTTGGCTTATGCTATTCATGCATTTTCCTCCTCTGCCTTCCCCATCAAGAGTTTGTGAGCCAACACTGATGTCTGAAATCAAATAAAAATCAAGACAAGGGCACACCCTGATGTAGAAATACCAGGGAATAGATCCACTTCAGAGCATTTTGTAGCTAGCTTGTTGGTGATTATTGGATTTTGCAGATGAAGACTTGAGAGTGTCTTCTTAATTTTAAATTTAAGCTTTTGTTTTTAATTTGTCATTTTCTGGTTTTTTTTAAATCCATCTTTATGCTAAGTTTATTTAATAAAGAGAAGTTTGGATTTTTTCGTCATCTCTGACTCAAAATTTTTAGATGCCTAAAGGAAACAGATATTGAAGGCAAAATTGCTCTGTTTTTAATCTCAGCAATAATTGATCTATCTGGAAAACTATATCTTGTGATAACAAATGCAAACCAGGTATTTTTTTCATTTCTTGGAAGAAGTTGTTTCCCATGGGAAACCCAAAAGTAACATAATCAATACCGATGCTTTCCTGCTTCTTAGTGTGCAGCTGTGGGGACAGAACAGTGCAGGGACACCTGCTTTGCTGTCCCCATTTAGAGATGTGAGGTGGCCTCAGTGCAAAGTGCCTCAGCCCTCCCTTTGCATTGAAAGCAGCAGGAGGGAGACTGACAAAAACAGCACAGGTCCTGACCCTCTGTCCTTTAGACCCACCTGCCAAGGGAATACACTTAGATTGGTGTTAGAAGCAGATGAACAAAGCATTTGAAAAGACCTAAGTGCAGAATTTTCCTGCATTGTGATACCTGTGGGCCCACTGAGCTTGCACCATCCATTTCAAACTCAGCAACTTAAGGGCTTTCTGCCTATAAGGAGCACAAAACTAACCAGATATGGGTTTGATTCAGGGAATCTGATATATCTGTTTAAACAGCATATTTCTGAAATGCAGAGGAAGTGCTTCTGTAGTATACAGACTGCATTGGCAAATGCTGTTATGGCCAAAATGGATTAAAACATCAATTGAATAAATTAAGGGGAAAAATATCTATACCAAATAAAAGGAGTAAAGATACCTTGACCTCAGGTATAGGAATCTCCTCAGCCAGGAGAGGCAGTTCTTTGTAACTGAACTGTTCTTGTCTTTCCTTTTCCTCATTGATGTGCTCAGTACTAAGCTAGAAGAGCATCTGGTTTGAAATGTTGAAACTCTTTTATGGTTTTTTTAATATAGATATATGTACTTTTTTTTTACTTCAACTATTTCTTCCTTATTTTGCAGTTAAATAGCTGTTGGTTGACTGTGTGGGCCAATGCTATTTCAAATATTGCCATTACTTTGCAGAGACATTAAAACTATCCCCCTGAGCTCATAATTTCAGTATCTAGTGGCTTTCTCCACTGCTGTTTATTACCTAGAGGATTTAAAATTTTCCTCTGAGGCAAGGGAGTTTGCTGAGTAAGGATAGTTGTAGAGCACAAGGTTAAATGCTTTGCTGAGCTGGTGTTCCATTGTCTGTATTCACACACACAATTCTTCCTACGTTATGAGGGGAATAGATAACAGCTTTTAATGTGTAACCCAATTCCAAAATTCCAGAACAACAGTAAATTTGCAGGACAATACTTCCTGTTCATGCAAAAGGCCCTGAACAAGGGTTTGTCCTTACTTGCTTTCATATATTCTTCATGTTCTCCATTGACTCTGAGCTGTCATGGAGAAGTTTGCAGGATCAGGTCCTTAGTTCAGTGTTTGGCCCAAAGTGGTTAGTGACCTTCTGCACCAGTAGTTTTGTTTGGCAAGGGCTGACATGAATTTTGCTTATCTTGACACGTGCAGATTAAGGTGTTCTTTGCTTCATCACCCATGAGAAGTAGCATCCTGAGAGAAGGATATTGTGTCAGCAATTTTAGGGACATTGTAGCTCTGAGTATCTACATCAATTTTGCCACCACTTTGTTGGGTATTTTAGAATGCCAGGGTGAGGCAGTAACATGTGACAGAGAGAGAAAGAAAACTCTTTTGTTGTGAAATAGTTTACGCACTTTGCAAGTTCCTTTTTCTAGATCTGGTTACTATAAAGCATATTTGATAGTCTGTTATTTCTTTGTGCAGGAATAAATGATAAAGAGAAAAAACTCTCCATCAGATTCGACAAAAAACACTCTCAAGCAATCCAGAGTATTGATGTTTGAGAGCCATGAGCTTGAATACAGGCAGAATTTATATGTAACACTAGTTTTATACTCATGTGCATACCAGTGGTTATGTTTCTATTTGAGAGGGGAGTTAGGGGAATTTTTTTAATACTGCTGTTAAATTTTATTTTGTTTGCTAAGCTGCTACATAGCAGGGTTGGTTTTTTTTTCTTTGAATATGGATAGGGTTTTGATATGCCCTTATCACTCAGCATACAGCAATACAGATGGAGAGTGAAGTCACAGATGAGTGACAATGAGGAACCGACTGGGAATGAGCAAAGCCTTCCATATGCAGAGAGTGGAGGAGAAAACCATCTGCTTTAGCAGTTTTCTGATGGAGTGCCTTGCGGGCTGCATGTCAGATGTCTCCTGGAAATGTTGAGAAGAACAGCTTTATTTCCTTCCAGTTTTAAGTCGTACTGAGATGTTAACCAAGTGTCCACAGTGGGAGGGAATCTGCCATCCCAAGTCAGTTGTCTTCAGAGTAGACTTGCACTGTCACACTCTTAACAGCTTGACCAAAAAGTCAGTGAGGAGCAATGACTGTGTCTGAAGAATTAGTTCCTTCTAAAATAGGTGTTTAAAGTGAATTACTTACCTGAAGGTACCTGCATTTCTTTATTGGTTATAGACACTTAAGGTTAGTTAAAAGCCACTCTTACCAGTGCTCAAAGAAATGCAGAAGATGGAGTTTCAGGATATGTTGTCTTAGCTGAAAATTTTATGCATGTGAAAGTATTTTTCCAAGATGTGGGAACTGATAAGCATTTGGGTTGTTTTTCTTGGATTTTTTGGTGGTGTTTTTGTTTTTTTAGAGGTTTTCTTGGGAGTTTTTTAGTGGGTTTTTTTTTTTGTTTGTTTGGGTTTTCAGCAGGTTTCAGGGTTTTTTGGTTTCTTTCTGTTTTTGTTGCTGTTCTTTTCAAGACTAAATACAGCTGTGAAATGAATTAATCAATTTAGGAAATGGAATCTGCTTCAACAAAAGTATTTGTGCAATAAACACGGTGTTTTATTGAAATGACAATGTTTACCAAAGCTATGTATAGATTGGATTTGGATGGCAAATTTATAATATCTCAGCTATCTGAGGAGTTGAGGCTGGAGCTCACAGGTTGGGGCTGGGATGTGGAAGGTGCATTTTCCTGCATTCAGAGACCATTTCTGGAGTGCTCTTGTGGGTGAGAGGACAAACTTCATCAGAAAGCAGGGTCAATTTATTTGTAACAGATGTTGGAAGCCCAAGAGCTATAGCCAAGTGAGATTGGTTTTATGCTCTCATCAGCTTCGCTTGCTAGCCAAGATTCTTGACATGAGAGTGCATGCTCAATGATCAATTAGCTACTTTGTATTATTTGTTAATTTGATCCCAAATGCTATATCCAAACTGCTTCCTTCGCAGCTGCCACAACCTCCTACTTCCCTCTGCAACATATTGTGATCTATTCAAAGTATTTTTCAGCTTTGAGTGCACAAAAATGTAGATGCACTGCCAAATTAATGGCATAGAGTAACATCTAGTGGCACAATGCAAAGGTTAACTACAGGTTCTTTTACTGCAGTTTGTTAGTCTGTAAGATGCTTTCCATTTCAAGCACTTCATCAGCTTCACCTTTCCAGATGTGGCACTGTGCTGCTGCAAAGCCACGTGCTGCCCAGTCACTTCAGGTTGAACTCTTTATTTTGGGATAAATGTGCACTGTCTGTACCCATTGCAGAAGAAGGCTGGTTTTGTTACTGTGTTGATTCTGTTATTCATCAGCAGTTCACATTTAATTTTCTTACGCTGTTCTTTTCCTTGTTACTCTCTTCTTTTTTGTGCCCCTGTGTTCCACACTTGAGATCTTTCTGCGTGTGATGGTTGTCTCATCATTTACCCCAAATAAGTGGCAGTATCTCCAATGCTCCTGGAAAATAAAAGTGAAAACTAAATGCAAGTAATTTCCTGTTTGTTTTATTGCTTTTCCAAGGGAAAAGCAAAAAAACAGTCTTACTGCATGAGTAGGAATGCTTGTAGGCAGGGGCCAGGCCTCCCACCATTCTCCTACAGCCTGTGCCAAGGATGGACCTCAGCTGAGAAGAGGTTTTGCAGTGAATCTCATCCCTGTGCTTTGATGTGCGGGCAGGTCAGGCTTCTATCACATGGTGCAAGACTGCTGAAGCAGCCTGTTACAGGTGGTTTCACTGCAATAAAAATCAATTTATTTTTACTGCTTTAGAGAATCTTCAATTTATCCTTAATATCTAACTCTCTTTCTGCACACTCCACTTTAATTTTTTATTGTTTTATTTATTGAAATAAGACAAGGTAGCCTGAATGGTGCCTAGAAGAATTATCAAGTTCTGAAAGAGAATTGTAAATCATGATAAAGGAGGAAAAAAGAAAGAGCTGAACTTGGTCCTTATTATTTCTAATGTCCTCATGCTAACTCTTGAGTGCAGCAGCTAATAGATTTAATTCACATTGGTTCATACAATACATAGGAAACTGCCAATGGACATGAAAAAAAAAAAGATGGATGGGAAGTGTCACCTTAAATTCAATAGGTCAGATTCTCAGCTGGTGTAAGACGAATCATTGTGGATTTCCACCTGTTAAGTCAGGCCTAATATATTTACAAATGGCTTTCTTATATTGCCATTTTATACAGCCATGTAACTTTCTAGTTGGCTTTTTATTTCCTTCTAAATTCATCCTCAATTGATGCACATCTAGAAAGCTATTAAAGATCAGCAGTGGAACAGTGTAAAAATTCAGCTCTGACATTATGACTTCAAATGAATTCTTCATATCAAGTTATTAATAATTTTTGAAAAGTCAAAAAAGTACTCCCTTCAGAGCTGTGCTTTTACCTTAACTTCATCCATTCAGGGAAATTTTGTATGGAACTTTTGTCTTGCAGTTCTACCTAGGCAGCCTCAGGCATGCCATGCGATCCATGGGTTTTTTGGGGATGGTTCCTGCCATGTTAATTTTAAACAAATTTGTGTCAACCTGTTAATACTGTAAATATTTAAATTTCTTTTTTTTTTTCCTCCATGGGACATTATAAGAATGGGAAATTTATGGATTTTTGACACACAAGTGTGCATGAAACTCACAATATAAAAAGCAGGTAATTGGCCACATTTCATTAAAAAATAAGTTATTTTTAACTTGTGAACTGCAGGGCTGTATCTGTCTCTAAGTGATTATATTTGGAAATGAGACTGCCCATTATTTTGCTGAATAAACTACAGGCTATTGTTGAAATGATCTTTAATGACCTTCTAAATCTTTACTTTAGTAGCCTTCTGCTATGAATAACGACTCTGACCTTGCTGACTTTTCTCAGGGTGTGAGGTGCTATCCAATATGCCCAGGACCAGCAGGGATCTATCCTTAAGGGAGTCCCACTGAGAGGCTTGATTTCCCCCCACACCCCTTCTTTTCCTTCTGCAGCTTAAAGTGGTAACAAGCTCTTTCCTGGAGCATTTGCTCCTCATGGCAGTGTAGGATATTCCCCACCTGGAATACTGGAAATCCATTTGCAGCAGAGTATCCCAAATTTCTTGAAGTTTTAAACTGGTCTGTAATATATGGTGCACTTCCATTATGAATAATTATTTAAAACTAGTTTGGTAGTTCTACCATATGCAGGTTGCTATTAAATTTTCAGAAATTAGTTTGGTGAGTCGTATCCAATAATGTAGCACTTGACACTGTACTCCTATATTTTAGGGTACATTTTATTATTAAGTTTTATGGCCTCTGAAGCTAAAATCCTCTCTTGTATTTCATTGCTTTTGAAATGGTATGATAACATTTTAATACAAATTTTAGATGGGAAATCTCAGCCTTTCCCCCTTGAGGTGCATGCAGAAAGAGTCTTCACAAGGGTCCCTTCAGAGAAATGCTCTGTAGAAAATATTTATCCGGGTGCTAAATTGTTAGGATTTTCTCGCTTTGTGTTTTCTTGCTTTGCTTTATACAGGTGACACTATTTGCATTCCCATTGGCGGATTCTTTGTGCAGCACAGATCAGCACCTTAGACTTCCATTCAAAAGCCAACAGTAGATCTTCCTTTGTGTAATCTGTCTGCAGCAGGGCAGCTACAGCATATCCTAGGCAAAGAGGTTGTTCAATAATGTCAGATGAGTCCCTGGAGCCCTGCTCTCTGTCATATTATTTTCTGCAAATGCTGACGAAAATGAAGTGAAACATTTATTTATATTCATATACCTATTATTATGGTAATAGAATGGCTATTGTAGTATAAATAAGAGAATTCAAATATATGGGGTTTAACTTTAAGGCCCTTTTCTGTGATTACCTCACAATTTTTCCCCAAAATTGAAGTGAGAACTCAGATGGAGTTAAGAAATAGTGTGCTAGCTTCTGCACAAATAAGAAAGGTAACAGTTGGAGAGATGAGAATAGTTAGACCTTAGGTGAGAGCTGTACTTAATTGCTTCCTGCATCTAAAGAAGTGAAATATATCCAGTAATATACAATGGGCTGTGTGCCTTCAAAGGATACCTTAGACTGCCAATGTGCTGTGAGGCAGAAAGAGAGCACAAGTTTTCTTCATTCCCCAGAGAAAAGTGAGTGTCCACTGTGAGCTCCATTTATTGAAGTGCATTATTGCACTCATAAAATTCTTTTTGGTTATGGTTCAAACACAGGAGAGAGTTATTTAACCCCTGGCTTGCAGAAACACCAACACACTTAGAATTCCTGTTTAAATTAAATGTTGAAACATAAGGGAGCACCTTCACAGGTAAGAGTGTCCAGATTCAATTTTAATTGCATATTTGACTGAAAAAGATGCCTGGTTTATGTGCCTCAGGTCAGACCTTTTGCTGAATAAGTATATATTTATATATGTAGTTGTTCTATATTACTTGGGTACTTCTTTTTATACTTCTTTGCAAAATCCAATTATAAAAAACAACAAAGCCACTAACCAGTTATTTATTTCATGTGTTTTTGAAAAAAAAAAAAAAGGTGTGTTTTAGAATTTCTAGCTTACTGTTCTATTGCTAAATCCTGTATAGCATTGCATATCCATGGAATTAGCTATGCCAAGTGTTGTAGGTAACTGCTGTGAATCTTCCCTCCCTTTTCCCCATTTCCACTAGTCCATTATGCTAAAAAGGATGAATGAAAACATGGTTGTGATTCGGGGCTACTAAATGCCTGTTATCCTTTCTATCCTTTCTTAATGATAGTTTATTTTTATGCTTCTTGCTCCTCTGTTTGGCTGTCATCCACTCTTCATTGCTTGGAGGATTAGGTGGTTGCTACCTATCCCTCTTTTATGTTTCTCCTGGTTTTCTGCATCTCTCGTGAATAAATATATAGTCACTTTGACAGTTTTGTGTCTTTTGATAGTGGAGTTGTGGGGTTTTTTCACTCTAGTATATATTTCTGTGATTTTTATAGTTCTACAACATCCATTGCCTCAGGGTTTGTTCAGTAAAATCCTTCAGGAGTTTGAGTCTTTAAGAGGTATCAGCTTGTTAATAATGTTACAGGACTTGGAAAGCAAAAATGTGTGATACTTCTAGGATGGGTTGCTCATCCACTGTGGCATTTTGGCAGATATATTGAGATATAGCTTCTTTGAACTTAGTGCTTTTCCATCAGGATCTGCTTGTCTTGTTCAGTCTCAGTGCTGACAAACGTGGTGTAAGCAGTGCTAGTGTGTGGATATGTTAATCTGTAAAAATACATCATTGTGCTTTCCATTCATGCCTTCATTTTGAATTTTAGTCTTCAAATTATTTACCACCTGTATTTCACCCACGTGGTAACTTTTATGTATTCTTCCTTGTCTTTTACCTTTTCCATTTTAAGTCTCTGGCCAGCAATTCTTCTGTCCCTGAGTGTCTGAAAGACATGCACTAGTTGGAGCAATCCTACTGGATAATCAGGAAAATACATTTGACTCAGGAAGAAAAAAAGAAAAGAAGTACGATCTATTCAGTGGAAAGGAAAAGACTCAGGGGCCTTGTTAATGAGAGAATGAAAGATCATGAGAGAGAGAATATTTCACTCCTAGGTCACCAGTTCAAATGCAGACTAGCTTAATAGTGTAAGTTGTTACCACCTGACAGCTGTTCCATAATCCATGAGAAATGGAAAAATTGTCACAATCTAGTTTCTCTGCCTTCTAGCTATCCAAATGTTGACACCCTACAGACAATCATAATTTGCACAGGGATATTAATCATTTGTTTTACCCTTGCAGACACTGATGGGGAGTATTTGAACTTTCCACTTCTTAAGATATTGCTCTGTGGGACAAAGTTGAAGGATATTTGAAAGTTGACCAAACAAACAACAACACTGTGAGAAAGGGAGAGGTCCCACCTCCTTTGCAGTGTTGAATTATTTGGAGATTAATTGAAGATAGCAAAGAGACAACAGAGGCCTTCCAGTAACTAAGTTTTACTGGGTGTTTTTTATGAGAAAATACAGAGTAAGACCTCCATATTTATTTTGAAAAACAGATTAAATTAAAAATTTGAAAGGCAAACAGCATTAATATTTCCTTTGAATTCATAACCCTGAGGTGATGGTGTCAGGACCAAGCTGTAGCTTCCAAAATTCTTAAGAGACACCATTGTGTGTACTAATTAAAGATAACAACATCCTTAAACAGGTGTTGTATCTGTATAAATACTGTGATTATAGCAACAAATTCCTGCATTTTTACTTTGCAGTGTTTCAAATAGTAAGTTAAATGTGTGTTCATATTATATGTAGATTACATTGGGATTTGTAGCCTTAGATTTTGATAGGCAGGAAATTTCCCTTATTTGAAAGCAGTAAAATTCCTAGACTTCATTCTGGAAGGTTAAAAAAAAATCACAAAAAAACCCCCCAAACAAACAACAAAAGTCTGGGCTGTAAGTGAGAAAACATTAGAATGGGGGATAACTTTTTTTTTCTTTCATGTTTCCATCCTGTGAAATTCTGCCTAAATACAGTAGTCAAATATTACCCAAATGGGGAAAAGCAAACAAAGCAACTGCTTACACATGTCATCAATGTTACAGTTCTGGTCTATTTTCAGCTGTTCGATTTGGAAATTTAAGAATACAATTTCTTTGTGCAGGATTCTTTTTTAAAATACAAAGTGAAAAATACTGTCATCTTTCCATGTCATTTTTGTTACCTGTCTTGGAGGATTTAGGAACTTGAGTGTGTCTGTTCCATTCCTCAAACCACAGCAATATTAAATGGGTTAAAAGTTGCTTTAAGCCTTCACATTTTTTAAAAAATTTGTCTTACTTTATCAATTTCTTGCACTGCCAAGCATCTGCACATCCTGTTTCCTTGAACAGGCCTTGTAAATATATTCAGTATCTTGTGAGGTTGAGACTGGTACCAGGAAGATTAGATCCACGTACGTTCATTTTGCTCTTTGGTGCATCTTGTAAAGGTTCTTCAGATTAATACAATCCCAACCCAGCTGCTAGGAATAGGGAAATGTAATTTTGCAGAGTTTTTGGTTGTTACAAAGCATAAATGATGCATAGAACTGGTGTGTTTGTAAGTGAAAATGACATCTCCTGTCTCAAATGGCAGAGCACATCTTAGCAGCTGCTCTTTATATGTAATTAGAGGCCAGATGTGCTACAAACCTGGTCATTTAGCAGGAGTTAACAACAGACATCCAAAACTTACTTCATCAAAATTAAAAATGCAGCCAATGCATTATTGGAACTTGGAGATTAGGCATCATAAACTAGATTTGATTTAGCTATGCTGCCTTTCATTAATCACATTTAATTGTTTATATAAATGTCAACAGTTGTAGTCTCTTGGCATTTTCTTGAACTACCATCATGAAGTGTTTATTTTGAAGTAGCATGTTTTTCTGCATATAATGAGGATTTTAGGCTTTTTTTTCATGCTCCTCAAACACCTTTTAATGTGTATTTAACACTCTTGCCATTTAGTTGAGTTTATTTTTTTAGTGGCATATGCTTGGAAAGATCTCCCTGTTAATATCTTTGGCTCAAAAGACTAGAGGAGTATTCACCTTAAAAGTAATTGCAGCTTTCAAACTGAATATACAAGCTAGAATGTCAGGGTGGGTAAGTAACAATTAGTTTCTTACAATTTATTAGTGAATAATTTATTAGTGACCCAAGGCTCAGTTGCAAAAAGGACAAAAAATGAAAATAGCTGATGATCAGTAAATAGAAGAGATTTCCCTTTCCACAGACATTTTTACCTAAAGATGAGAGGCAAAACAGACAAAGAAAACCCCAGCATTAAGACTGCGTATTTAAAGTGGCTCTCTGATTTTACTGTTGATTAAATTTTCAAGATGCATGTTCAGTTCTTTACGATGTGATCAGTCTGATATACAGGCAGCTGATGGAATTGTTCAGTTGTTGTTTACTGTAACTTGAAAACAGCACAGGTTAGTGCATGCTGTATACTTTAGTTTACCCTTTGGATTTGGTTTTTTTTTTTTTGCCATTTTCATCACAAGTGCGAATTTTATTTTTAGTTCAAACTTTTCGAAGAAAGAAAACAGCAAAAGCATTAATTTTAACTCTTTATGTGCAAAGTGAACCAATTTGCATGTACATCAGTTATTTTTCACAGCTACCAGTTGGGGGTGGAGGGTGTCTTTGAAATGTGCCTCTTTCAGATTTGTTTTGCAGAAGTGATTT
>VZRM01008235.1:75651-101967 GCA_013397955.1 Grantiella picta
TTTGCTATGGGCCTAGTGGTTCAGGTACTGAAGATATAAATTATTTCTTCTCTTTATCAGTTATAAGCCTGACATAATTTCAATCTTCTGTTTGCCTAAAAACATTAGTAAGGGATTTTAAATAGTAAAGCTGGTTTAAAAATAAATTTTAAATAACTTTCCTTAGAATTGTTCATTCTTTTCTTTACTGTTTTGAGTGACATTTTTGCCTGATCTTAAAAAATAACTAGAAACTAAGGGTAAGTCTCTTTTTCATTCTCTGTCTGAAATTGCATATCCAAATGGAATGGCTGTAACCATAAATAAGTTGTAGGTTTTGTGGGAAGGTATAGGGCTTTTTACATTTAATTAATTAAGCAAGGCTTAAAATGTAAGTTATATTTCTCCACTACTTTTTTATCTAGGTAGTCATAAAAGGAGCACTGCAGTATAGGAAGAGGAAAAAATACTATTGCAGGCTTAATGTAAGTCAGTGATTTGTAGGGCAGATAGTACAATGGGGTTCCTAAGCTTTTTGAAGATGAATGATACTGAGTCAATGCTATGCAGCAAATACTTTTTTTGAATGATCTGTTGTATTAAACCAAACATCTGGCTCCCCTGCATATGTAAGATTTTGTGAAGTATTGATTGTAAAAAAACTTGATTACTATAGTGATAGTTTCCAATTGTGATTTGTGTCTCATTGCATAAATCTTGTTGTGAAGGTCACCAGGAGGGGAAAAAGGAATCAGGTGTATTTATTTTGGTTTAGGCAGCTGTTACCAGGGGAAAAAAAATGCTATTCTATATAGATTATATTCACCTATTCAGGTATATTTTTACTGCCATTTCCATGCCAGTTTGACTTTTGGTTTAAACAGAAGTGAAAACATTGATATGAATGTGCTTCCATAGGATTTGAGAGAAATTCTGCCTACAAGAAGTGAACCTCCATATACATCTATGGAAAGCAAGCTGCAAATCTAGGATGGAGTGCTCTTTAGGTAAATGTTGTGTGATACTTTAGAAATATGGAGTCCTTTCTTTCAATTTTGCACATGAAGGTATCAGCATACAGATAAAAGAAGGCAAGTTTGAGAAGAATGTTTGCTTAGTACTTCGCAAAGAAACTGAAATGAGCAAAGCAGGCACAGTGGGATGGACTGGAAATTCAGTATTGGGTTGCACCTTCTAAATAAAATGGACTTTGTACATTTTAAATTGCTCTCTATAAGAAATTGCTGAAGACCCAACATGTCTGAGTGTGGCACATGGTGTACACAGGTGTGATGTTGTGATGGACCTCACCACTGCTCAGCCTGGTGGAGGCAAAACAGGAGCCTACAAACACAACATCATGGAAATAGGAATGGAGCCTATGGCTTATAAAGGTGTAGATGGTAAGAACAACATGAACAGAGCAGAAAACCTGACAGCTTTCATGCAAAGAGGAAATCACCATGGTACTTTTGGTTATCAAGGCTGTCTGGATGGCCAAAGTCCCCTTTAACAGCTCAGAAAATCCCAAGTGCTGTGGAGATAACACATTGCACACACTATTAAAAAACCCAAACCTGTGAATACTCTGAAAAATGAAGATATATTTGACCAGAATATGTATCTATTGTGTTGTATTCCAAACCAAATGAGCAAAGGCAGAGATTGCAGTGTATGGTTAAAACTACTGTCTAGGATATACTGAAAATTGAAAAGCATTTTGTACCTTGAATAGCTGAAGGAAAGCTTTGTTAAAGAGCAGAAATTGCAAGCTGAAATAAGCTAAAAACAGGGAATAAATTATAGTTTTTCACCTGCCTCAATCAAAGTATACAATGAATCTTGCATTTCCTGATTGAAATTCAAGCTATTCATTTTAATAGTTCAAGGCTTAATTTAATGGAAGCATTGGATAGTGTAGATTGGATAGTGCTTCTCTCATCTCTTTTGCTGCATTCAACTTTTCTTTTGTAATTTATGTATTTCTAGATAAAACAAAGAAGTGAGTTTATAGCCTGCTATTGATTAAACTCCTTTTCCAGTTGATTTAATTAGGTCCTTTCCTCCTTGAAAACCTGATCTGAAGCTTAGATACGAATCCATTGCTTCAGGCATTCAGGCTGAGGTGATGGAAGGAAGCAGTGAGCCCATTGTGAGGAGCTTGGCATGGGGAGCAGTGCAGGAGCTGGCAGCAATCAATCAGCACTGCTTTCCTTAATAGAAAACTCTCCAGTGCCAAAGTTAGCACTGGGAACAGAGGCATGCAAATGGAAGCATGGGGAAGGGCAAAATGCAGACTGATAAAGGGGGAGATTCAGAAAACTCTGCCTGTAGTTGTATCCATTCCATACAGGCTGTGGAGATAACACATTGCACACACTATTAAAAAACCCAAACCTGTGAATACTCTGAAAAATGAAGATATATTTGACCAGAATATGTATCTATTGTGTTGTATTCCAAACCAAATGAGCAAAGGCAGAGATTGCAGTGTTTGTGGTGTGGTTTTTGAGGGTTTTTTGATGTTGTTTAGGTTTGTTTGTTTTTGGTGGTGATGCTCTGGTTGTTTTCTTGTTAACATGATTAAAAGGAGAAATAAGAGCAGGCTGGAAGACCTGCCTTTTACCAAGGCATGATAAATGGGCTTTATGTACAGTTATTCTAATAGATGCAAAGGTGTGTGTGACCTATTGCCCATCCAGCAAGAGTGCAGTACTATAAAGAAAGATCTACTGGTACTGCAGAAAAGTAATTTCTGAGCGTAGTTATTTTTAGAAACATGGGAAGTAATGAGACTACAGTTACTCTGACTCCTGCTTTCTAGCATCTCACTTTGCTCAACTTTGTTGAGACTGTCCCTCTTTATTTAAGACATCCATTTTTCAACTTATTAGTATTATTCTTTCAGGAACAAATACAAAACAGTCTTTATACTCACTAGCTCTTTTCCTGTTAGCTAAGTAGTAACTACTCCACATATATACAGGATATAATCCTAGTTCTAGAATAGAAATTTATTACTATATATTTAAACCCAGTCAAAATAGGAAGACCAAAGTAATGTTACACATTTTTTAAAAATAATTTTAATGAGTTTCTTAGGTCAACAGTTTGTGTACATTCAACTTAACTGTAAGTTATTTCAGATCAAAGTATTCCTATTAAAATGTTGAAATTTATACAATTAGATTGTAGATGTACCAAGCTCAGGTAACAATTGCACCTACAGTACCAAAACTTTAGGCAGGCTCAGGTAAAGCAGTATGCAATTATGTAAATGGCTTCAGCAGAATTATATGCATTAATGCTACAGTGTAGAATGTCTGTTGAGAAGATAATCTTCTTTACTTCAGACATGCTAAAGCATGTGCATATTGTCTTCTGTTTCTCAGACAGTAGAACTTGAAAACCAAAAGCTGCCAAACATCATCTTTTTGGTCAGGTGACAAGCAGAGAATAGGGATTAATGAGCTGCAGCTATGAGGAAAAGAGAGATTGTTTTCCATGTTTTTGTAGCTGAAACATATGGACATAAGATGATGTTCAAACTTCAGTGCTTGGCAGCCAGTTCAACCTCCTGCTCAGGTCAGGACTAACTTGAAAGTTCTTGATACTTTGCTCTATTTCATGGGCATTAAAGTAAAGGTCTGGGCTTAATCTTGTGGCAAGTTTTTAGAATTAAGCAGGCAGGTGAGAAAGCTTTGCTTACTTTTTCTAGTACACCCAGCAGTGTACTAGCTCTAATTGTTTTGCCAGAATATGCCATGCCCACATAAGAAACTGAGGAAGGCCACAGAGGAAGGGAGAGAGGGAATCCGTCCACCTGTCTCCAACTCCTTCAAAAAAACATGGGAGGGATGTATCCTCCAGTGGCAGGTGAGTCAAGCCTTTCTGTGGGGGCAGAGAGGTCCAGATAACCTTTTTTTGGGTTGTATTTCCCTCCTGTTGGTGATGCTTGTGCCATCATGAAGTCCAGCAGGGGGAAGTGGATGGTCCTCCCTGAAAAAGGAAATGCAACCCCCTCAGGTAGAGACAACCCTGGCAGCTCTAAAGTGTGGCATGGTTGTGGTTGCATGCTTGAACTTTTGACCCTTAACTATCTCAGCTCCTGACTACCTGGAAATATTATCCTTACATGGAAATCTTATCCCCACATGAAGGAAATACTGCACAAGTAAATAACAAATATAGGGACCAGTGTGGACACCTTCCAAAGCAAGGTGTGCTTTGGAGTTATCCCTCCAAATGTCCAACAGGTGACATTACAAAAGAAATTAAGAATTTCCAGTTACTTATGTTTATGATATTTATTTTTTCTTTTTCCCACTGAATTATGGAGAGTTAACTTATAAATACAGAAGTAAAGAAGAATTTTTACCCATACTAGCATTTGAGCTGCATATACAAAATGCTGCTTTGCTTACTCTAGTTGTAGAATCTTAAACAATCTCTCCAGGTATTTTGATAATTTGATTTTTGCTTGCTACCCTTACCACCAGCCAATTACCCAGTCTCAGTAAGGATTAACCATTTCACTAGGGCAACAGAGGTGAGCAAATGAACGTGATGAGGAGAACAAAATATTGATTTCTGATGGAATTTGCAAATGATTTAATACCTTAAAATACTTATAAAACAGGCCTAATTTTTCTAGGGAACTTTAAAAATCCTTGTCAATTGCTGTAGCCTCTTTCCATCTCATGGCTTAAATTTTGCCCTGCATCATGTGGAAAGCATTTAAAAACATCTGAGAAGATAAATGTTGTATGTAGGTCTTTATTTATTTTTTGTTGTGTTTGTTAAAACAAAACTCAATACCTTAATTCCTTTTCAATTTAGAATGTCTAGAACAATAATCATGTGTTTTAGAGGTAGATTCTGTATTTTATGTGTCTTTTGGAAAACAAATACTACTTGTAAGATGGGCCAACATATAGGAAATAGGGATTGAAGCAGCTAAGCACACAGAGCCTACAGAAAATATGGGAAGGCTGCTGTTGGAGCAAATATTCCTGTAATACTGATCTAGGAATCACCAAAACTGGGCAGTGCCATGGCTTCCCTGTTAGAAGGTGCTCCTTAGAGGCATATTTCTGTAGTAGGGCTTGGGAATTTCTCCACTTCTACAAAGCTGGCTCTTTCCCAGCCCAAATCCCCTGGCAACTGTGGTATTTTAGATGCAGAGATTCTTGGTGTGTCTCCAGGGGTTGAAGTCACGTTGTTTCCTCCCTCATCCTCTTTTAAATATGCAAGCAAATAATTGGCCGTTTTTCTCTACTCGTGAATTTCTTGCATTTTCATAAATTTGTTAGCACAGTATCTGTTTGCACGCAAGAGGATAAATACATTTAATTATGTGGTTTTTACTTGTCTAGAGATATAGTCTAAAACATTCCTTTTCCCTGGCTTTAACTCCTTCTGTTTCTCAATAATGTGTTTTGAATGTAGAGGCATGCTTGCATGTCTCCACTTTAATTTTGAGAGCTAGAAGATAATTAAGTTTAATGAAAATGCATGTCCATGGAATATGCAGAAAAGTCCATAATTTTACTGCTACAGACCGGAAGCTAAAGTTTGGAGCCCAGTGGAAATAAGCTGGTGGTGCTACTGGCAGTATTTGTAGTGTTTTTTGTTGTGATACAAGACAAGGTAACAAAGTCATATCTAGGGCTGAGTATCCAGCAGCATTTGTGGGAACTACATTCACTGAAACATAAAGGGAGGAATGTGAAGGAAGTCTCCCAGCTTCTGGATGTATGTAAGAGTGTGTGAAGTCTAGCATGGGGAACATCTTCATGAGTGAGTTGTTGGCAGTGATACTCCTGTGTGGAAAACTTGTCATGGTTATTTCTTCTGCCCTGAGACATAAAGGAAACACATTCTTGGTCATATTCATTCGGGATCTGCTGGTTACAAATGCTCTTTGATGAGAAATAAGGACATGCCTCTCAGGCTGGGGGTCATTTCTGTTTCGTTAACTGTCTGGATGTCTTGATTACAACTTTTAGCAGAAGCAGGGCCTTGACAGTCATGGCCAAGAAATACTCAGCAGAACACCTGGCAAAGCAGTTCTGGTTGTATATCATTATGACCTTAATCCTCGTGTCTCTACTCAGCTCAAAGGCCATTTCAGCTAGCAACAATTAAAGGGAGAGGAGTGTGTGCTGTTATACAAAAGATAATATCAGATGATTAATACTTGTGCTGGCCATTTTATTCCACCATTGAAATGTGCTGAATTAACACTTCTGTCAGAAATTTCTTTGTGCTTCATCCCTAAATGTATCTAATGTGAATCATTTTTGGCTTCAATATTAGTCCTTTGTTTGTACAGGTTTTTTAATAATGCACATGAAAAAGAGCAACTCGTATTTCTTTGCTAACTAGAGTTTTGGATTCAGTGGTTTGTTTTTCTTTAACTGAAGGCTGTAGGTAATGCATGATTTAATAAAATTACTTGAGCATTCCTGCCCAAGCACTGATAATGATAGAATAATACAAATGATTGATATTCTCCTTTATGGTGAGCCAAAAAACCTGATCATGGTATCATAAAAAAGGCATAGCATTTTATAGCAGCAATCAAAGTTGAATGAAAACTAATGAATTAAAAGGGGAAGTTTTAGTACCTCTTTGAAGGAAAAATTCCAAGTATTTTATGGGATTAATTTATGTAGGCGTTAAGGTAGAATTCTTTTTATAAAATACGTATGATAGTTTTTGCTGTCACTCTTAGTGTTTATTAAAAACATTCTAATAGCAACAGCCATAAAAAAGCAACAGGGTTTATTAAATAAGAAGCTCTGATATTTTGGTTAGGATAATTCTTTCTTTATTTTATAGCTGTGAATTTAATGTGTAAATAGAAGAGCATATGTATTTTCTGTTGCAGATAGAAATGAACTCTGCATTTTTTTCTTTCATAATGTAGTTATGTATCCAGCTTACCTGTGAAGGCTGCTAAATATCTTCTCACTGGGGTTTGGTTTTGTGCTGTGTCTTTTGCATACCTTAACAATTCATTCTGAAGGTAGAGATTTATAATTAAGAATATGTGACAAGTTAGAGTTGTGATTTGGTCATGGTCCAAAGCCATGGTCCTACAGTCATTTAGTTTGGCACAAATATCAGAAGAATCAATTCTTTCCTTCCTCTTCTGTAGTCATAGCTGCCTACTCTAGTTATGCCCTTCATGCTCCCTGTAGGGTTTATGAAGCTAAAACACAGACTGAGTGGAAGCCTTACCCAATAAAAAGGAAGTGTCTGGCTGGCTGGGTGCACTCAGGACTTATAGCATCACCAGAACTGAGCAAACAGCTTGGGGATGGTCTTTTTGTACAGGGATAGAAACTTTGACCCACTGAAGACAAAACCCAGCAATGATGCTAGTTAGGGACACAGGGAATTGGACAGGCCAGCCAGCCCACCAGACAGGAGAAACTGCTGTTGGAATTTCGAAGTCATGGGTGGTTTATGTTGATTTGTACTCCAGGGACAAGATTTTTAACAAAGCCTCCAAACCACAGTGTTCCTAGGGAGTCAATCCCCTCGCCTTTGCAGAGTGGAAGGGCACAGATGCTGGCTGAGGACCATGGCCCTCTGGCCACTGGTCCTGTCACCACTTGCCAGTTCAGCACAACGAAGGGCTCTGTGTCTTTCACAGCCCAGAAATATCCCCCTGTGACATCCAGCACAGGAACTCAGATCAGGCTGCTGGAACATCAACAGGTTCTGGCTCACTTTGTTCTTTCAGTCACTTGTGAGCTGCTGTTGTAAATCTGCTGCTGTGAGCTGCTGTTGTAAATCTGCTGCTGCCTCAGGGCACTCTGCAGGATCCTCATGCATTTTCTCTAACAACATAAAAATATTTCTCTCTACTTTGGCACTTTCTTTTTTGTTCATTTGTTCTCCAAAACATAGATTTCTAGTAATAAATTCAGCAAAATTATACTGTAATATATGAGAGAGGTCAATCCCAGGAAGAAGCAATCAGGAAAGAATGAAATAGTATTCATTTATACTTCATATATGGTTAACTTTAAAATTTGAGTGTCGAGTGTTAATTTTCTATATAGTTCCTGTACCTAATTTTGTATATAGTCTCTGTACCTAATTTTCTATATGGCCTCTGTGCATGAATTATTAGAAGTTATGGTTTTAATATGTTTATAGACAGATGATTTATTGTTCCTGGTGAAGATTCAGTCTCATGGTACAACACAAAAATGACATGGAATAGAATGCAAAGTAAGTAGAGTAACAATATGCCATCAGATATACGTTGTTTATGTATATATACATTCTTTATATGAATAGTTCCTTGCTTTGTTACTATTGTAGCTTAAAGCATTTTAAAGAGCTGGGATTAGTGAACTGCTGCCTAGAGTTAGGTGTGCCATTTAGGAAGAAGCACACAGATATTTTATGCCAGAGGCATAATGTGAAATGGAATTTTAGATATTTGTGGGACAAGGTAGAAAAGCTGTATATACAATAGATGGTAACAGAAGAAGTATAATTTAAAATGCCGAGTGAAAAGATGAGGCAAAAAAGGACAAAATTAAGAAATTATACAAAAAAAAAAATGGATGAGGGAAATGCAAGAAGGTGGCAGAAGGATTACAGGAGTGGATGAGTGTGTAAAATTGTCCAATTTCCAAGATACTTAGGGGCTTATGTGCCATTGTGTGGAGGAGAAGCTTTTGTAGATTTTTCATGTGTCTAATAATAATCTGCATCTGGAGCTGCATGAATGCTTACAAAAATAACCCGTATTAATTTAGAATCCTAAATTGATTCAAGGATCTTTGGGTATTAGACTGTTTTATGCTTTTGGAATTTTTACCCATTGTGATGAAACCCAAATGGAGATAAAACTAAAACCTTCATTTAGAATGGGCTGAAAGGGAATGGTTGATACGATGTAATGGAGCTTGAGAATAAATGAATCAAAATGAGAACCAAGAGCTTAAGTGAGCATTTAGCTGTGCAGGCAAAAAGGAAGAAAATTATCTTTAATGTGTAGGAGAAGCAGCAGAAAGATTTATTTATGATCTGGATTAAGAAGGCTATGGAAAGGTGAAACAAAAATGACATTTTTATTACAGGCTTGAGTGACAGGGGGATGCTGGTGATGCAGTGCTTTGGTGAGAAGACAAAGAGGTCAATTTTGGCCATGTTAAGGTGATGGCATGCCAGCTAGATGAGGTATCAGTGAGACATCTGAGGTAGTAGATGAGGTACAGGAAAGGTCAGGAGTGGAGAAGTTAATCTGGGATTTCAATGCAATCAGTACAGCTGCTTGTATGTTCTGCTTGGTAATTACTTTTATTAAGCCTGTTTCAGAATCACAAGACAAAAAATACTTTAAAAGCCATTGGCAGTGACAAGATATTTTTAATAAAAGGTGCATTTACTGCAGGTTTCATGACTTGAAATTAGATCTGCTGCCAGAAGTTCTTGTATCTTCTGCTGCTTGCAACATGGGGTTTGATTCATGTTTGAATGGAGACAGTGATCCATTAAAATAAATTGCCAGAATGTTTGCTTGACAGACCAAATTGAACTTCATGTGTGAAGTTTAGTGGTTTAGGCTCACAGATAGACTGACAGGTAGCACTAAATGGAAGTAAAAATATAATCTGCCATTCGTGCACTGTTTCTCTACTTCCTTTCTTCTGATGTATTCTGAATCTGCTGTATCACACTGAGCATACAGTTCGGTTCATTCCATTTCCCTGCTCAGAGAAGTATGTTTTTCTATATGATATATTCCATTTTATGGAAAACTAAGATGCTTTGCCAAGTACACAGTAAATAAACTGCTAAAAGAATGTGATGATGTAGTTGGCTTAATTTATATGCAAATGTGAGTAATGCTGTTTTAGATTAGTGCAGCAAATTGCTAAAAGAGGAGTCTCATAAATATTGGCTTCTGAAGACGGGAGTCTGAATATTTAAAAAGGAAAAGTTTTTCTGCAGGGAAATTTGATTTTCTGAATGCCATTTGAGAAACAGGTTATTTGTTTGTTTGTTTGTTTTTTTCGTTCTTACCAAGGAGTGTTGGTCTTCAAATGACTTTTCAGGAGCTTTGGATTTTCTTATTTTTCACTGCAATCAAACCTCCTGTCATTTCTATTCATGTGCTATATTTTTATTTGTCTTGGTTTTCCTTGCATGCAGTAGTAGAGCAGCATCTACTGCTTTGAAGAATGTCAGCAACTTGTCAGTCATGAATTATTTTGTGTTTGGTTATGTTTTATCTGCGAGAGTATCGTTTAAGGTCATTTTTCTGGTGGAGAGAAGCAGAGAGTTATTTTTGTAGGCATTAACGAGGGCAAAATTTTTCCCAGTGTACTGATGAAGGTGATGTGTTCTAAAACATGTCAGGGTGTGTTGTGTCCCACAGTGTATCTTTGTTGGTCCACTGGTGAGAATAATAATGCACTTTAGCGTGCTCTATCTCTTTGGCTGCAGTTTAACTTTCTAATTCATTGAAGGCAATTTTGAAAAGAGTTTTAAATTCCAGGGGAGGTAATGTTCACTTTATGAAAGCCAGATTTTGATTTGTCATCTGCTGACACTTCAGTTCATGGCTCCTGAGCTATTTGAGTACTTTGAATAATCCAAGCCTTTGTGGAACTGGGACACCTTTGAGGAACTGAGGAACAGTTTTTTCCTGGCAGCCTTGCTTCAACTGATAGGGAAAAACTGAGTTATCAAAGTTGTTATTGAGGGGAAGGAACTGTTTATAAACAAAAGATATAAACTATTGTGCGCAAAGACCAGGATAGTTGAAGATTTCATGCTCAGGAGCAGATCATCCCATGGTAATGAAGTCAGTAAAAAGCTCAGTCAGCAAAGTTTGACCATGAATTGTGATGCTGCTACCTGTGAAAAAGACATTATTAAAAGTATGCACACAGGGTGACATAAAAGAATTTGGAAGAGTACCAGGGAATAATTAAAATATTTTGTTTCGGATACAAAAATTTTTGAATTGCTTTCTGGTTAAATGAAGATTTTCTGGTATGAATATATTAATTGTGATCATATATTGTTCGGGGTTTTGATTTTAGTGCTTGCTGTGCAAGACACAGGCTTATACTATAAGCACATACAAGAATGATACTGAATTATAATTTTTTCTGAGAATATATTATAAACTGTTACTTTTTTATTGACAAAGTTTAGGAATACTTTGTGCTCTATAGTGTGTGCTTTTTGTGACATTCAACACATTTGCTTTTTGCCTGTCAATACATACTGGAGATCTCCGAGGCAGGCTGAAAACAAATTAAGTATCCATTTTTCAGGAGATGAATGAAAATGAATGGTTGTGATACAGGTTGGCACAGATGAGAGCAAGGATTTAAAATAAATTTATTTCTCTTTCACTAACAGGAAAATAACTGGAGAAGGGTAGCTCTGAATCAGTTTAATGTGTGCAAGGAATGTGACTTCGAGGCATGTTATGAATCTCTTCATCAATACTGATTAGTTCATCTGACTCTATGATAAATCATATACTCAAAATGTGAGCAAATTTACACTGCAGCCATATGAACATCTAATCCACTGCCTTCTCACTGTTGTGCTGCATTTGTGTGCTGCAGAGCACCCATCTGCATGGACTTATCTGAAAGAAAACGAGGGAATGGGTGGGTGTAGGAAAGCTAAGCCAATGGAAATATTACAGCAAAATTATTATTATATTTAGGGCTGAATGGGGTAAAAGTAGCTTGTAATTTTTTACAGTTGTCACCAAAACTGTTGGAAAAACAAAAACCCTCCAATGTTTTTGTTTTAGAGAGTCAAGACATTATTTTGTTTCTGGCCAGGATGTTGTTCTGGTCAGTGTGTGCAACAGAAATTATTTCATCCATGCATAGCCTGGGTGTGCAGAGAAAATCGTTCCATGACACATGGATTTTTACTGGATTTCCCCCAAACTTTACACAGTCAAAACCCATAGAAACTCATTGGTTCAATGTTCATTGGTCCTAAGTTGCATAGTTCTTAGCATTTGGTTTCCTGTTGGATCCAGGTTTCTTAGTCTCTGATGCTAATTAGGTCCTCATTCTTAACTCTCTTTTCTGGACCAGGAGTCTCCAACCATGTCTGGGGTAGATATTCATTGGTGTTCTGCTGATGGGTATTCTCTTCTTCGGTATCTTTTGGGCTGCTCCCAGTCTGTTCAGATGTTGAGTTCATCAGACCTCACCTGGTGGAACAATGCCCTGGAAAGAAACTTAAAATTCCTTTTCCCAGGGCGAAGATGAACAAAACTCTTGACTATAGCTATTAAAAAAAAAAAATAAAAATTAACTGGTATATTTTCCAACATTCCCACCAACCAGGTTTCATGGGGATTCCCAGAACTCATTCCAATCTCCTCAGCATATCATTTTCAGCATCCTTATTTCAGACTAAAACCTTTTCAGCTTAACCAAACTTTCAGTGACTCTCCAATCAAACATCTTTCTTTTATTCACTTGTACAGCTGGAGAGAACTTTCCACCTGCCACTTCTTTTGCACAATAACACATCTTACCATCATTGTTCATGCTTCCCTTGGTAATTTTATCCTTTACCCTGAGGAGGTAGGATGGTTATTAGTTTCCATAACCTACAATGAGCTCCGAAAACTAAATTGAGGGAGGAAACTTTCCCATTCACTGTGGAAACTAATAAGAAAACTATATAAATGAATATAAACATAGTGACAACAGCAGTTAGAAATGTGACAATCAATGACAGAACTCACTCAGTCTTGGAACCTTGTTAGAGTAGCCAGCCATCCTTTTGCAATCTTTTCCTTTTTAAACTAAAAATTGTTTTTCTGTGATTTACATATATGGTTATATCTTAATTTTGCAAATTTATATTTAAATCCATAGGCCAGTTATTAATGTAGCCTTTGTTCTGCCTGCATTTTAGAGGGATAGTAAAAAGGGCACCAGTCTCTTTCTTGCTTACTTACACTTTTGCATCTCAAGTCATACTTGTGGTTGCAATTATTACAACGTTCTGCTAGGATAGCTGATCCAGGAACAACAACTGTTGGTAATACTGTGCTGGAAATACAAAAAAAGTAAACCATTTAATGCGCTTCATTTTGGAATTTCGCATTTAGTTGCAGCTTTTAACCGATGTGATGTTTATTATATTGTTCAATATTATTCCTTTGTGTTCCTCTTTGTCTGGAGTAAATTTTATTTACATAAGAGAGGAGTCTCTGGCTCTAGTTTTCACAGCTGTCAGCAGTTCTTCCTGCTTCTGCAGCTTGAATGGCTCCTTTTCTCACGTCTGTCTGGATACACTTAGCTTTTCATCTGTTGAGAACACACTTGAACATTCAAAGCTGTTAATGATATCAAAACAAACTTGCACAAGGCTAACACATGTTGCAGTGGGGAGAGGGATGAACTTGTGCCAGCCCCCCACCCCACTTTGGAAATTTCTATAGTATTTTCTGCTTGCTAGTTTTGTTTTGCAACATAACCAATTCTGTTGCAGAAGTTACATTTCAACTCTCCTTCAGCAAATGAACTTTATTTCACAGGCGTCCCTGTGATGATTTACATGCCAACAAGACTCGAATCCATGCGGGCCGTTCACATACACACAGAGAAACAAACCTCACAGCAGCTGCCAAGTATCAATGCAGGTATCAAACCTGTTTTTCCCCCAAAGCATGAGGAATAACCTGTTTTTTCTTCCCCAAAGCACCTCCCCTAGGCAGTGGCTGCAAAACTCACTACAGGTATTAAAACCAGCTTTTCCCAGAAGGTGACCCCAGCTCCTCAGGACAACACAATGCACCCTGCAGAACTGGCCTCAGGATTTTAACCTGCCAGTTCTGCCTTTCCACAACAAACCATGCAAAAAGGCCACTTCACACAAAAGGGAACTCACAGGGAGTTTCCACTGTTTAAAGTTGAGACCATAGAGGACTGGAGCCTCCAACTCCAGTAACTGTCAATCCTGCTTTGGTAGTTACTTGTTACTTTACATGTGTATTAAATAGAGGATAGCCAATTATACCATCACTAGGGATTTCTTTTCATAATCCAATTATACCATCAAGTTTATATTAACCCCAAAGTAATACCTTTATAAAAAAAAAACAGGGATCTTGCTTTAAACTCACTGGACTCTGGATCTCCCTGGGTAGTATTTTCCATGTGCACTTGGAGCTGCCTCACAATCCCAGAATGCATAGAGCATCGAAAGCCCTGTCCCTTTGTAGTTGCCAAAATTTACTTTCTTTTGCTAAGTTAATGTTGTCTTTCTTTGAATCCTAGAAAAACAACGTTGTCTTCCAAAAGCGTCAGTAGCACAAAACAGCACATACGTAATTTTCTTTAAGATCTAATTAATTCTTCATTTAATTTTCCGGTTCAGAGACAGTATATGATCTTGTTCTCTTGCTCCACTGGCATCTTATTTCTAATAGCACAGGGCTTGCTAGAAAATGAATGTCACTTTATTTCAGGTATTTTCAAAGAGACAACCTCTTCAATGAAAGAAAATAAAGAATTTTCTAAAGTCAAAGACAGTGATACTTCTCTTGAATCTCTTAACCTTCTTTAAATTGCAATCTCACAAAGCCTGTGTGTAATCACTCCTCTAGTAGTCCCAGACTGAAAAGACTGTTTAAATTAAATATGCAGAAATACAGCTGATGGTTACATTGTGAATACACAATTCCTGAGAATTCAGTTGTTTTTTCTACCCCCAGTGAGTTACTTATCCATTCAGGGTTAGGGTCATCTTTATGACTTACTGCTAGAAAATCAGTTGTCCACCTCTACATCTTCCTAATTTTCTGTTTCTGTCCAGCTTGGGAATACTTAAGCTTCAACTCTTTTAGCCTCTGAAGGTTTAGGACCTGGTATTGTTTAGTTACTTTTTCTGTGCTTTCAAATTCCTGCTGATGCAGCTGAATTCAGAGTGATTCGAGGTGTTGTATTTTCTTGCCCACACGAGACTGATTATACAGCAGTTCCTCTATCAGGAAAGGTCACACCAGTTATGTCAGGCACATCCATAATTTTAAAAATATGTTTATAGCCAGTGTCCCTAGTACTTGCAGGGAGTGGGATACATGTGTGAGCATCTGATCATGCATCTGATAGATGCAAAATACCTGAAGATATATGCTAGGAGCTGGAGACCTGTCAAAATAATAGCCAGTTAATCTGAACTTTAAGTGTGTTATATATATTCTGATAAAACAAAATCCCTTTTGTTTGACTGAATATTTTCTCTCAGAAAGTACGTTGCATTGATGGGAGAAAATATGAATGAAAATTAATGCCAGGCTTTGGTTTTCTGTGCTGAGTAGCTGAAACGCTAGAATTTATTATTGAGACACATGTGGTTGGTTGTTCTTGGATGTAAAGGTTATTTCAAGCTTTGCACAGAATTTATAGCTTTCTAAGACCGAAGTCCTTCATTCTGTCTTCTGTATCTGTTGTGCTTTCCTGGCCAGGACGTTTTGAGCTTTATTCGTTTAATGTATTTTTCTATAGTAATACTTAGAAAACTTTAAAAGCACCCTGTTGTTTACTGTATTTCATATACCAATGGACACTAACAGCTTTTGTCTTTCTAACAGACAGAATTAATGATCTGGGATCCTCAGAGGGGAAATTGGTCAGGGTCAAAATGTTCAGTATATCCATTTGAATTTTCTTCTACTCATAGCTCTATAACAGATAACTTCAGCCCTTAAGTTATGTTCCAGGACTTATGAGTCAATAGACCCTGAGATTATTAAAAATATGCTGTAAAGGACTTTCTCAAAAGGAAAAAGCTAAGGAGGAAGAGGGGTGGGGACAAAGAAGGATGATATTGTCTCAGAGTGATCTTCATTTTCAAATTACTGTTTAGATTATGAAAAACTTTTTTTGCATATCCTGCTCTTGATAAAATTTAGTGCAGCTTTTAAATATATTTTGTCCATAAAAAAACAGTAAAAATAAGTTTTTAGGTCTTGCCTCAGGTTTTTTCCTTCTACTTCTAAGAACAGGAAGCTCATTCCTGGGATGAGTTTGCTGGTGATACCTTAACCTTTCATAGGTTGTTGACAGCACATATACTAAACAAATCCCTTTCATAAAGCATCCTCGAAGGTTTGCTAGGATTTACAGAATAGCATTTTCTTGCTTGTAGTCTCTAGTCCCACTGTCCCATTGGCTCTTCTCCTTGTAGGAATTTGAAACAAAAATAGCAAGGCCAGAAGGATCTGGAGGATTCCTAAATTTTCTCTTTGAAATAATCCCAGATCTCGGTTTTTATTCCTTCCCATGCACTTTAGGCCCACCACTGCACTGCTCTGCATCTCCCTGCCCTGGAGCTAGTGTGGAATTTTGCATGAGCCCATTAGCCAGACAGAAGAGGTAAGGGTTACATCCTTCCTGCATTCCTCTTGGGGCTGGGAGAGGTGACATTTGAGATTTTTACCTTTGACCCAAAGCCTTACAGTCTCAGGAGCTGCAAATATGCAATTACTTTAAATCTTTTTGTTTCTCTGGACTCCTGGTTTAAAAACCAATGAAATGGCTAAATCTACTTTATGTATGAGGCATAACAGAAAGCTACTATTTTCAGTTCCAGAAACATTAGGAGGCATTAGTACTCCTCACTTACAGGGAGAAGCTCTTTTTTCTGCTGGGATATGAACAGGATGGAGCTTTCAGAGTCGCAGCCCTGCAATGACAGCTCGGCTGCTGGCTGCCCTGAGCTGCCACTAAATGCCACCATCTCCTCCAAGGAAGCAGAGGAAAGAGTTGCTATTAACAACCATAATGACCTTATCAGATCAGTCTCAGTTTCAAAGAGATTCTGCCACTCTTCCAGTAGCTTCATGAAAGCTGGCATCTTCTTCCTTTCCCCCAAGGAGTTAGCATTTCACAGAGGTCTCTTTAACCAAGAAGCAGACAAGGTTGAAAGTCCTTGTATTGTTTAAGCTTCACCTTTACTGCCGACTCCAGAAGGGTGAGTGTGCTCCAGGGGAGAGCTGAATATTCTTTGAATCCTGATGTGCATTTCTGTCTCTGAGAAGGCTTGTTGGTGAGGCAGGTTGTGAAAATCCTTTCTAATTGCCCTTTGCAGTAGAAAGCAGTCCCTGTTTTGTCTAGAATTCCTTTTTTTATTTCACAGGGTTTATTTTTTAAGAAAGCATTTAATGCCCCTGCCTGTCATGATAGATAGAAGCCTAAGAAGTTTGGAAACTAGATGTACACAAATATTTCACCATGTACTGAAGGGGGAGTCTGAGTGTTTCTTTGCACAGAGTGATTTGCACTCAGTTCTCTCTTTTCTCAGTTGTAGCTGTGGGGGGGTAATTTATCCAGGAATTTTACTTCCATAATTTAAACAGGTTCAGAACAGTGGTTGTGCCAAAGCTGTGACCTGAGGTCAAGCCTTAATTTTCAGACAAGCAGAACCCCAGGACCTTTTGGTGCATGCCCCACTGAATATGTGCACCTGACTGCTGGAACTTAAATGCTAGCAGAGTGTCAGCTCTTCCCAGACAGCTTTATTTCGTGTTTATGTGCAAGGTGAATAATGACACGTGCAGAAAAGCTGGAACTTACTAGCTGAGAGCCTGAAAGGAGCAGGTTTGAAAACTGTCACTCTGTTGACTGTGATCACTACTGTGAGATAGCAAAGGTAAAGAAGCTTAGTTTAAATCTTTGTCACAGAACTGTAGAATTGTTTAGATTGCAAAAGACCCCTAAGATTGAGTCCGACTGTTAACTTAGTGCTGCCAAGGTCACCATTAAACCACATCCTGAAATGACATGGCTTTTAAATACTTCCAGGGATGGTGACAACGCCACTTCCCTGGGAAGTCACATTAGACATTGATTCACATCTCTGGGATGTATATGCAAGATTTTTGTGTCCTCATTTTTTAATTATAGGAGTGAGATTGACAGAATTGCGGGGATCCCTCCTTGTTTCATTGCATTTGCAGAATGCAATCAATTCGCTCCAATTTGGGAACAGAGTTAGGTCACAAAAAAAATTCTTTTGAGATCACCACCCCAGATCTGCTGCATTTTCACATGAAGCCTGAGGAATATATAACCTGGTCAACTTAATATTGTGGAAGTATTATCAGTAATCTGTGATTCTGAACTCTATATCATCACTTTGATATTTCAGGCTCTTCAATCTATTTAGGATTATGAAATAGGGGCCAACACTTCTACAAGCACGAGGAATTCAGCAAGATTACAGGATTGGCTTTTACAATGTATATTTAAAAAAGATTCACTGAAATTTGAGGTGCTACTTGACATACCTGTGGGATTTTTTAATTGGTGGAGATAACTTGAAAATGAAGCAACTTGGTATTTTCAGAAAAGACTGCTGTATCACCAGGTTTTTTCAAGAAGGATGAGCGAGTTCTTAAACACTGGTGAAAATTTATAAATTCTTTTTTTTTGACAGCTAGAACTATAATTGTTGAAGATTAGAATCCTTTTCAAGTTTGCAACACAGTTGCAACATAAATTTACTGTAAAGAAAATTTTCTTTCATACAGTATTATCAAGAAAAGACGAGGTTAGACTGAGTAGTGTACGAATGCTTTCAGGAAAAATGAGTAGTTTTAGGGACTTGAATAATTACCGTTGTGGATTTTGGACTATAATTGTTCTGTAGTATGCAATTCTGGGTTATATGAAAATATTTTACTTCTCTGGTTAAATATTGGTTCTATTTCTTATTTCAGCATTTTATGAATATTTTGTTTTCTCTGGGGACTTTCTTTGCATTTTGTCAGCTGAATAAATGAAGTAATTCACAAACCAAATGCCTCTTGCTCTCGATGGCTTTAGGGGACCTTGTCATTCCCTGTAGCCTTTTCTCAGGCCCAGCTGTGTGGCTCTGAAATCACTTGGCTGGTAATTAGGTATTTATCAGATTGTTTCTGAAAAGGGATGAGACAGTTATCTGGCACAATTATCTTTGAAAATTGAATCCCTCTTTTCTGGTGCTGCTGAGGACATTCAAAGATACTGTGAATGTTTAAAGCTTAATGCCTTTGAAAAACCCTTGCTTTTCTACATCAGGTATAACAGAGGAGTCAAAATGAAGTTAAAGCAGTGGTTTGGGGGTTTTTTTTATCTCTCAGACCCTGGATTTTCGTTCTATCAAATGTGGTTTCTTTTCTAATGTGACTGTATTTGGAGGTACTTTTGACAATAACCACTTCTTCAAATTTCCACTACTTAATAGTGTTTGAAAACCAGCAGTATTTCTTACAAATCAAAAAACTACTAATTACATCAACATTACTAATTTATTTTTTTCCTGTTAAAAAAGTGATGAATATATAGTTCTAGAATATCCAGTTCCTAAACACTCTCCTGAAAGTCTTGGTAGCTGACAGATGAGTTTTTTGTTTAATTTCACAAAAGGATATAGTGCATCACCAATATAAGGTATGAGAGTTTTTGCTTATTTAGATCAATCCTTGGTTGTGCATAATATTTTTAAACACTTGGCCAGGTTTTAAGATTTTTCTATTGAAAAACACAGGCTTCATAACATTGTTACTGATTTTTTCATTTAGTTAGATTATTGTGAAAAGGTAGATTTTCTTTTAAGAAGTTCAAACCTCCTTGAAGGAACCTATTTAAGTTTGAAGGTACTTAATTCTTGCACCACTTATGTGCAAAGAAATTTGTAGAATGGAAAGGTGGAATTATCTGATGTAATAGAAGTAGAGCACCACTTCCTTTCTTCCTGACATTCACAAGTAGGAGACTTGTGAATTGAGAAACTATGAAAAAACTGCTTCATATCATACATATTGCTTTCTTCTGAGTAGGTATAAACTAGTCTGTGATATTTGGAAGTCTTGTTGTTTGGATTCAGAGTCATGTTGAAGTTTTATCTCCTTGTGATTGTTCAATCACAGTCAGAAAAGGAAAAAATCTCACTCTAACGAGGCAAAGCATTTAAAAGATAACATCCTTATAGACAATTCATTAATTTTATCATTTTTATTCTCATCATTATCTGCAATTTCTTTACGGATACCTTGCCTCACTTAGTGATCGAGCTACTGACTGAGAATTGTTGGTTTTATTCATTCCCCTCCCTCCTTTATATTTTGTATATGGTACCAAATCCAAGTCTGAATTACATTCATTTTCTCGTAGGGTTTTCTGTAGTGCTGTTAGTTACTACAGGATTGGTTTCTCATTTGCTTGCTTGCTCTTATTAATGGATGTTGCCCAGTTATGCAAAAAGAGAGACCTAGGCTGATTACATGAAATAAAATTTGAAAAATATGAAACTGAATTAAAAACCACCCCAAACAGCTGTTTCAATAGTCTGATGTTTTAGAGTTGTATGGAATGAGTCAGTTGAAGTTCCTGTTGATGGTCGTTCCACTCCTTTGGCAGAGTTATTTTAATTATAGAGAAATTCTGTGTTCCATGAGGCTGCCTGGTTACTATTGGGAAGATCAACCCAAAGTCTCTCCTTCCTTTAGGTTTGAAGCCCAAGTAAATTTTGTCAAAATAAAGATCTCTAAAGCTCCATCACCTCTTCCTCTCACACAGGCACTTGTGTGTGCACGCAGAGCATCCTGCACTGTAAAACTCTTAGCTAAGACCTTGATGTCTTTCCCTCTGCCTCTCTTGAATAGCTTATTGAGAGTGATGACACACATATCTTCACTTCTCCCCTCTCTTCCTACAGCTTTTAGCTATATCAGCAGTTTCCACAAAAAAAGGCTAATTAGCAGAATGAAATCACTTTCTGGATTTGTGGAAAGTTTTGTTCAATGAATTCCCTGGTGACTGTTACCAATTACCTTTTGGCCTCTGATTGCTCCCTTGAGAGTGACTGAATATAAAATAGAGAACAAAATCGGCAATACTGTGGATCTGTGCAAAATAATAGTCTGCAAGTTAGAATTGATTTTTGCATTCCAGGGGAATAATCAACCTGAACACAACTATCACAGTGATGACAGGCCATAGCTTACAATACTGCATAGTGAATTTAAGTGTTCATCTGTCTGCTTGTTCTGTTTCCCTGTGGGATCATAAGGTTATTCCCCTAAAATTGTCATTACAAACCTCCTCAACTTCTTACGTTTTGACCGTGAATTGAGGACTTTTCACAGGATAAGTGATTTTTCTAGTATTCATATTATTTTTATTTCTTTTAAGCCCTGAAAGGCATCCCCAGCATGCTGTCTCTGTTCAGTCTGCCCCTGCTCCAGGACCATTTGATGCTGACAGCTTTTGTAGTCACCCTGCACTGTTTCTAAGCATTTTGTGACCAGTTTCCAGTGAGAAAGTCTTTCCTCATCCTGTGCTGGACACTTTACAATATCCTATTTCACAAAACAGAATATGGATTGATGATTTTGGTGCAGTGCATTCTAAGCAGGGAAACAGGCTAATCACAGCTGGGGCAGGGAGATGATAATGTAGCTCATCATCTTTGTCAAGATTTTATGGAAGAAAGTGGCAAAGACCTTTCTACAGTCAAGATAAACAACATCCACTGGTCTCCCCTTATCTCTCAAGCCAAACATCTCATCAGAGGAAGCTTTCAGGTTGGTTAAACATGGATTCCTCTTCATAAAACCATGCTGACTATTCCTCCTCACCTTCTCATCCTTCCATGCATGTGGAGATGGTTTCCAGAATGGGTTTATCCCTCACCTTCTCAGGGTTTGAGATGAGGCTAACAGCTCTTCCCTGAATCCTTCATCCTGAAGATGGGGGCAACACTTGATTTCTCCCTGTTCTCAGGAGTCTCTCCTGTGCATCTGGCAGGTCCCAGGAACTGGTGTGTGTGTGTGTGTCCAGTAGTTTAAGTGCTTCATAACCTGATCAACCTCCACTGAGAGCAAATATTCTTCAGTTCAGACTTCTCTGGTTCTGGAGGCCTGAGATTCCTTGAAGGCTGATCTTCAAAAAAAACAAAAACCCAAAAAAACTGAGATAAAATATGGTGCCAAATGTCTCAGCCTTTTTCAGGTCCTTTGTCTTCAGGTTCCCCACCTCATTTCCCTGGCCTTTCTTTTGCTGTTCATGCATTTGTAGGAGTCTCTTCTGCTGCCCTTCATATACCTTGTCAGGCTGACTTCCAGATGGGTTTTGTTTGCCCTGCATGCTCAGACACTGACTATGCTGCTCCTGACAGAGCAGGCAGTAAAGACAGACATCAGGAAGCACTAGATAACCTAAATTTGAGTCCTTGAGAGAGACCAGCACTCTGGGGGTCAGGCAGGGGCAGGAGCCTGCAGAGCACTGTCACTTTTCTCAAGTGTTCCAACTTCTGCCTGAACTAAGGAAAAACCCCCATGCAGCATGTTTTTCCTTTGTGTTTAGTCTTTGCATTGAGCTGTTTTTTACCTAGTGCCAGCCAATAAGGAATGGATACCAATTCCTGTTTGCTGCTGCAGGACAGCCCTGGTGTGAATGGCAGTGGTGGTGCATCTCCCAAACATGATGCACAGACTGGAGAGTCTGGAGTCTTGGGGAATCTCTTAGAATTGATTGCTTGGGAAGTTTGTTACTATTCTGATTCTGTTGAATGATAAGCATCAACCCATTCAAGGAAAGAGCCCTACGTGACCTGTTCTCTTTTTCATTTGAGTCACATGCATATACTGAATGCATAAATTTCTGAAAAAAAGCATATGAAATTACTTCTAATGTACCTGAAGAATCATTTAAAAAAAGCCTAGACACAGATAATACAATTCATAGGATAATTTTTTTCCATTCTATTTACACTCCACTTCATGCTCCATACCTTGCACTGCACATTTACATTGCATTAAAAATGTATTGCTACCTTACACAGAAGTCCTGTTCCATTGCTCACTGTCTCACTGACATACTCCTCCCTGAGGAAAGCTTCTTTGTTCAAGTTTGTCCTTTAATCAAGATTAACCTCTGTTTGTATGGTCAGGCATGAAGGAAACATTATAGTTTAGCACAACTTCTGGTAGAGAAATTGTTTATGAAAGTGAGACTGGTGGCAGAAAAACTGTTTCTTTTGTCATATGTTTAGGTCCTCACACTGAGCTTAAGTACAAGAGGATGAGCATAGACACTGCTTCTTTTTTATTTGAATTAAACTAGGTGAACTATTTGTATGGTACTGCTTAGACAGTTAAAATACCATAAGAAATCAAGTCAGCTAGAATCTGGGTAAGACTGTTTTACACCTGCCAGCTTAGATATGTAAATTGAGCACATTCAATACATTACTATTATTAAGAACAATGAATATTTTACTCTTAGGTTTCTCACTGTGTTAAAAAAAAAAAAAGCAAGCCACAGCTTGAAGTAAGTTAAGTGCAAATCTTGCATCATAATTGTTGAAACCAATTGGTAACAATTGCTTCTAACAAAGCAAGTGTCTGGGAATACTAAAAGATTAAATTAGGTGAGCTTTGTGAATGTCTGCTAAACTGTCACTGAAAGGATCACAGTCTGGATGCATAGAAGTGTCATACCAAGAACTACTCTGGTTTAGATTTATATTTTTGAGCTGCTTTGATCTTAGTAGAGTAGATTTACTTTAAGACAGAAGAGGAGCTAGCCAGACTTTTCTCCCCTTGTTCATCAACTCCCTGTCATTTTTGCTCCTAAATGGGCACAGTTGAGACAACATATGGCGGTGTTTCCTTCTCATCCTGCTGGAACTTTAAATAAATTTAGTTTAACATAGACAGGATGTTTTAAATAGTAGAGGGAAGTTCTTAATTTCAGTGATATATAACTGTGCTGATGATAATACCCTGAATGCACAAGTTCAGAAGTAGCATCAGTCTAAACACAGATAACCACGTGTCTGAATAATAGACATGAGGATTGAATGCAGGGGAAGGACCTTCCACTACCAGCAGGCCTAACAATGCATGACAAGTTTAAAGAATTCCACTTCCAAAAATAGTTAACCTTGCTTCAAAAGAAATATTTTATTTTCTTTTTTTTTTCTTCTTTCAGTGAAATTTTGCCAGTCCACTCCTAAATGGTTGGGTACATGGCAAATCAAAATGTCTCATCCTGTAGATAAATTATTTTTAGCATAATATTTACCAAATTGCATAGATTTTATAAAGGGAAGTTATATTTTTACAAGTTAGAATCTTAATTACCCGAATTTTGTGTCCCTTCCTTCTACTGAAGACATTGTCAACATGTAATCTTAGGAAGCTGGTTACCTAAGAGAAGCATAAATACTTATCAAATTTAAAAAAAAAACAAAAACAAAAAAGCAACCAAAAAAACCCCCAAAACCAAATAAACAAAGAACCACAAAGACATGAAAACAAAACCAGCATTGGTTTGATCTTGTCTGTGTCTTTGCTTCTGCACTGGCTCTAATGATAAATAGCACTAGACTTTGGAAGTGGAAGAAAATAATTGATTGGACCTTTTCCCTGCATTTACCATGGTACTTCTTTCCCCTCTGGGTTTGTGCAGTTTAATTTGCCATTGATCCTTTAATGATTATAATGTCATAGAGGAGCCAGTGTTTATCTTCATTGTGCACTCTGGACAAGGCATTGGATCTGAACCTTTTCTTGCACATTCTGGTGAAGGTCTGTGGCCATTTGATATGGAGTGAGGTGGTGTCTCAGGCCAGCTGAAGTGTCTGTGGTGAGTGCATCCTTCTCCTGTCACTGGCAATATCTAATTAATGCCAATCCTTATTCTGCAGTATTAGTTTTGTAGGTCAGACACTGAAGGAATAATTGCAGAGAAGGGCCAAACACAAACCATGAGCTCAGTTATTGTGATCAAAAAGTTAAATGACACTGGGAAATCTGTATATGAATAGAAGTTCTAAATGCATGTAGTAGACATTTAATGGATTTTTAGCACATACTAAGGGAGCAGTGTTTTAAATTGCCAGCTGAATGCCTTTTGTTTGCAGTATATTTCTGTGTGTTTCTTCCACTGTGGTGTGGTGCTAGAATTGTGGTACTGTGACAGTAGATGATGAAAAGAAAGATCTTGTTTCTCTTTTGCTGGACTCCTATCTGAAAACGATTCTGATGACAACTCTTTCTACTTTCTTTACTGTGATCAGGGCTACCCTTTCAGAAGCACTATACCCCAAATAAAGAGAATTAGACTCATATTCAGGATTGTTTTTGAGGGATATCTACAGGAAATATTTTTAAGCTGTAGACTAAAAAACTTTTTTTCATGTTAAAATGATTTGACTTTATAAAGCTGTCTTCACTGGAATTTTATGTAAGAATGATATTTTAATAACACTGAGATAATTTCAGGATTTAGAATGAAATGCTATATTTCAGACATAAACCCACAGGCAGAATAAGAGGGTGGAAAAGCTTTTAATTAAACAGCCAAGCACTCACGGTCGGAGCTCCCTGTGGAGCTCTGTCACATAGAAAGAGATTAAAAAGGAGTCATAGTCTACCAATTAAGTAAATGCAAGAGAGAGGCGTGGAAAGAAAATGTTGGATTCATGCATGACATGCCTTCACAGAGAAGGTGAGTACCATAAAGTATGTTCCTGGGATTCATCTCTCCCCTGCAACTTCATGGTTGGGGTGAGTTAACCTTGGCTAAAGAGCAAAATTAGTTTCTGATTAAAATAACATTGTATGGTAAGAAAAAAGAAAAAATTAAAACCCTCTCCCTCCTGTCCTTCCTGTTTTTCCTAGGCTCAGCTCCATTCCTTCATCCTCGACACCTCCACCTCTGCTACCCCACCATTCCCAGCGGGATGGGGAATGGGAGATGGTGCTCAGTCCATAAGAGCTCCCCTATGCTTCTCCTTCATCATCCCCACAATTTCCCTCTGTTCCAGAGTGGTTACTTCCCATGGTGTCAGGGTTTGACCCTGACTAAACGCTAACACTCCAGGTCTCTCTTGCTACAGGAAAAAAACTCTAAAGATACACATCAATCTCATGAGTCAAATGATATAAGACATTGCCAGGAGGACGCACAAAAGAGGGCAATCAGGCTCTAAGCTTGAAGTTGCAAAAAGGTGTTTTAACTACCTAACAGAATTGGAGGATAGATGCAAGGCAAAAAACTTTTCATACAGTTTTTGTTCACTCCCCTCTCCCTCTTACGAACCTATAGTACTCACCCCCTTTCCTTCTTTACAATCAACACGCCAGGTAGGGAGGCACGGTGTAGGGTCTCTTTGCAGTCTACAGAACAGATTTTCGAATTTATTCATCCCCACAATTCTTCTACTACAAATACTCTTTATCTCTACTTGTTTCTCTCTCTCTCCAGACAGTTTTTCTGCTCTCACCCCCACCCTTTTAAGAAGCAGTCTCTGCAC
>VZRM01008235.1:102076-208150 GCA_013397955.1 Grantiella picta
GACTCCATGGGCTGCAGGGGGACCTCCTGCCCCCATGGCCTTCAGCGTGGCTAGCAGAGAGTTTCAGCTCCAGTGCCAGGAGCACCTCCTCCCCCATCTTCTTCACTGACCATGGCATCTCCCTGCTGTTCTCTCTCAGATATTTTTACCTCCACCTCCTCCTCCTCTAACTACAGAGAACTGAAAGAAGAGTGTGCCTGCTTCGTTTAGATTTCTTCTTAAATATGTTTTCACAGAGGTGTAACCAGCCCCTCCAATTGGCCCAAACTTGGCTGTCAGCATGTCCATCACCTTCAGAGCCATCAGAGATTGGCTCTGCTGGACTTGATGTAAAAACTTCCAGAACTTTCACTCAGGACACACAGGAGCCATCTTTGTGCCACTTCCCACCCCTCAGACACCTCCCCAGGCCTACCACAGCAGCTTCTGAGGGGTCCAAATTTCTCCTAGATGTTTAAAATACTTTACTGGTATTTTAAGCCATACAAAACCACCACACATGGGCTGCAATCCTTCAGGATGAACCTACTCCTGCATGGACTGCAGCTTTTTCCAGGGAACCTCCATAGGTGCAGTGCGGATACCTGCTTGCCAGCATTAGTCCTCTCCATGGGATGAGGGGAATCTGTTAGGGCACCTGGAGCACCTCTTCTTTTTCCTCCTGCCTTTACCTCAGTTTTCCTTTACCTCACAGTGTTCCTTTGTCACAATGTGACAAAGTAAATATTGAAATGAAAGTGTTATTTTTCTGGTTCTGCTTGATAAAGCAAAATCAAAGAGCTGCCTCCTCAGCTTTGTGTGAGAAGCAACGTTTAGTCTTGTTTTGCAGCAGAAAGTAAAGATTAAAAAAACATGGGAGTCTGAAACCCAAGTAGCAAATAGTTTTACAAAGTTAATCTATATTACTATACAGAGAAAAAGATGGATATTTTGAAGGTCTTGGTTTGCAAATCCTCATTTCACTGCTGGACTCGTATAATGAATAACATTTAGAGCAGCATGTAACACTGTGGCCATTAATTGCCATTAACTCTGCCATTAAGAGCTGTCAGGCTGTTGGCAACAGAAGAGCAGCCATACAAGTGATAGGGGAAATTAAAAGAATGGGAGTGGAAGGAAGCTGGAGTTTTTGTGTGCAGTGTGGCTGAAATGAGAAAAAAATAAGCAAAATATTTTGTAGGATACAGGTAATTGTAATAGGAAATTAAGTATTATTATTTCTAGTTGCTGAGATAATAGAAGTGCAGGTATAACACAAAAAGCACATTTAAAATGCAACATTTCTAGGAGATTGAATCTGTTCATATTAAACTTATTTATGCATTTTTGAACATGCAAAAGTGTCAGGTGGCACAGAATGCTCCCAGTAATCATGCAACTCTTCAATCTGTAGTCATTAAATATGCATTAGGTTTACAGATGAAGCTCCTGTGTCCCCACAGACTGAACAAGTGTCTGGTGGCACTGCAGTTCTCTTCACTGTTGTGATTCTGTCTGCTGGCATTTCGGTACCAGAGGAGTCATAACCAAACTGGTCACCTCTGAGTATACGTTAACTACAAGGAGAGGGAAGTAAGAAGTGTAGCTGTAAAATTACCAAGGTCTAACATAGTTATTTATTGCTGGGATAGGTTTTGATGTGTCAGCATACATCAGATTTACAGTTGTGTTTGGTGTCTGGTTGTTGGTTGGGGTCAGGCAATTTGGCACATCTCATAACCTGACAGACACTTAAAATAGTGTCTCTTTTCATCATCAAGATCTTGACATGAACCCTAGATACTGTGGAATAAATGGAACATTTCAGTCACCTGCATTTGGCTTTGTATTGAGAGAAAGGCCCTTGGAAGAACAAAACACTCAAAGAATCTCCCCCAAAACAAAAACAACAAATCAGATTTCAGATTGTGTGTATTTAATTATCTAAAAAAACATCTAATTATCAACATTTAATTATTTAAAAAAACCAAGGATGCCTGAAGCCCAAGGCCAGTGGGCTCTCTGTCTCTGGGGCATTCCAAACCCGCCTGGACGCATTCCTGTATCACCTGCTCCAGGGGATTGGGCTGGATGATCTCCAGGGGTTCTTTCCAACCCTAACAATTCTGTCATTTCTGGGCAAGTCCACACTAACACAGGTGAAGAGTAAGCAAATGGGTAGGATGAGCAGAGATGACTTCTAAGCACTGGTGGAGCTGGTGAATTTAAGCCTTTAAGCACTGGTGAATGCTTTTTAACCTATGGATTTGGTGGCCAGAAAGCCGAGTCTAAAAGTCAGATTTTGATTAAAAATATTTTGATTTTTGATAATTTTTTTGATTCAAAATATTGACTTGCTTTATAAGATTCTGTTTTTCTGTCAGTCAGATGAAAATTTTCTGCTCTTAAGAACACAGAGGGTCACCAGAAAGTTGTCTTAACTGCTCAAGTTATTACTGGGTAAAATTATCCCTAACTCTCATTTAGCAAAACATTGTTAGAGGAATAAAGTAAAGTTTTAACCTTGCTTTCATAGTAAGTTTAATAGCCTTAAGAGTGTTTTCAGCTTATGCAAGGGTTTGAGTATTTCCTTGCACTGAGATGGATTAAACATGCACTTAATTATCTTGCTGAAGCAAGCAATTTCTTTAATAACTTAACCAAACAACATGCAGCATTTAAAATACATATGTGCACTATGGGGATCCTCATGTCTTCCTTTAAAACATCTGGTTTGGGGTTGTCAGCTCTGCAAGAATAGCTAATAGTCTGATTGTGGTTTTCAACTTCTTAACTGTTAGATAATTTAACATCATTTTAATAGCTACAGCTGTATTGAAACCAGCATTCTTCATAGAATACTGTGGACAAAAATATTTGCAAGTACCTCAATTTATCATTAATGCTTCTGTTGTTATTTCCATTGTGTATTGCAGGTGACATTTAACATTAGTGCTGCGAGCTGGTGTAATGCAAGGAGGGACACATCATGAAATGGAAACATTATCCTTTTTTGGCTGTGGTAGCTGTATTCAGCCTTTCCAGGTGCCATCAGTTACTGGGTCAGCTCATTCCAGGTAGGTGCTTTTTATTTAAACATAAATGTTCGTGTTTCTATGAATCATTTTTATGCTGTCCATGTGAGTGTGTGCATGAATATCCCTGAAGTTCTCTCTGGGTGTTAAAACACGTGTATGTGTGGAGTTAAGGAAGTTGTGAGCATATCTGTATGTGTAACACACAGAATTTGATAATTTAATTGTGTTGTCTGTGCTGCAATGATTGGGTTTTTTTTTTTTTACTGCAGAGGAAAATATAGAAAAGGAGTGGCGTGAAAATAAGTATGAAAAGGTTAAGGTGGCTATTAAAGCATTCCTTTGATTAGCACTGTCAGTGGAGGGAAGATACAGAGTGCAGAAACAGACTTGAATATCAAAGAGAATTGGAAATCTATAGAGAACCTTCCTGAAGAAGGAGCAAAATAGCAGCAACTGGGAAATGCTGAAATGCAGTGTTTTAGTGAGACCCCAGAGATCAGGGATTGTCCTGGTGCTTGTGTATGGCAATTCTTGCTAATGCAGAGAGGAGTAGTGTCTGTAAAAATGGCAAGGTACTATCCAACTGTATAGAGAAGGTGGTGGCAGAAATGGGAACCTGTATCACTTTAGCAAACAGTGGATTTTTGTTCTAGTAACATCAAGGAAATAAAATATATCTTCTTATATTGTTTTGTTGGGTTTTTTTTGTTTTTTGGGGCGTTTTTTGTGGTTTTTTTTTTTTTAAGAATAAATCTGTAAAAGCAGCTTCTGAGTAATTCTGAATAATTTTCAATATTTGTCCAATCTAAAGAAACTTGGATCAGTACTTCGAATGATGTAAAACCTTTCAGGAAAACACAATTATATAGGAAAAAGTGATGTGTTGTTTTTTACTGGTTGCTTTTTCTGCTTTCAATCTGAATAATAATTTAGAAGGTTTTACTGGCTGTATTTCTAAGTTGAATAGATTGTGTGTGCAGAATTTTGGGGCTATACAATTTTCTTCCCTATATCTCTGGGCAACTAGCTCATATGTAGACTAGTGAATGAAAAGAGAAAGGAATAGGGTTTCCTCAAGGATTTTTTTCTCCTCTATTGAATGGTGGTTCACAGAAAATAAAATAAGGAAACGAATTATATTTTTTTCTCCTGGTTTTGTTGGTTTCAAATGCAGAAAGACTCCAGAATAAAGGAAAATGTAAGTTAAAAACATCATTTTAAAGGTTTGACCTCAGACTTCAAACATAATCTCAAAGCAATTTACCTGTCACAAAGACATCTACTGCTCATTTTAAAAGGAATGCCTGCAGATCCAAATGTATTTGCATGATAGCTACCTCCATCCACTTGCATTGGTTTCAATTTAGTCATAGTTTTGTAGTCTCTACTAAAAAGACTGTTTTCATTGTATTACTTTTTCCATCAAATTAGTTTCAGAATAAAATCACAGGTGGCATTTTGATTTTTGTCCCTGCTTTGTAATTTTCATCACAGACCTCAGACTTGAACCAAGAGATTACTGTACTTGGCCAGACATCAGCATGCTGAGCCTTGCTGGCAGGGTGCCAGGACTGTGATTATCACAAAAGATCAAATAAAGTGGGATTATTTTTTTTTCCTCTAAGCAGTTCATCCCATTCATTTTGCTCTTTTCATGTCTATTCCTTACAAAGGCGTGTCTCTCTTTTAATTTTTTTTTTTCGATGTACAGAAAGAGAGAGACCTGTGAAAAATCTCAAACTTTTTCCTTAATTTAATGGGGGAAAAAGAAATAATGGTTCTTTCGAATTCTGCTTTAGCCATTAAAAAAAAAAAAATCAATAGAGCAATAGGTAACAGATATTCCTGAGGATTGCTAAAAGCACTAGGCAGCTGGAATGTCTGTCATCATAGTACTACTAAGTTGTGATATTTTATTTCAATAAAAAACATGCTTTTAAAAGAACAAATTATTCCATTATAAATGGAATTATTTTTAGGTCATGTTATTAGAAACCTTTAAAAAATGAAATGTTATGGTTTTAAACTCTCCAATTCTGTCTTACCTAAAAACAAATTTTTTCCAACCTTACTGATGATATAGCTTGTGAAATTAAAGTTATCAGAAATGTGTTATAGCTCATCCTCAGATCTGGAATACTCAGCTTCAGTAAAATGTGATGAATTTTAATGGTGGTTTCATAACTTTGAAACATTTGTTGTCGTTTTTGCTGAATCTTTTCATATATTCTTGTTGAGTCTCACTGTTTTGCATATGGGGTCCACAGGGAAGCTCTGTCTCCCCCCTTTATTAAAATCATGGCTGAGCCTTTCATCTCATGTCATTACATCTTACCTCTAATTCACATATAAAATACACTCACAATTCCACTACGGCTGTCTCCTGAGGCATAAAGTATCTCTGCCTTGGCACATCTTTATTTAATCAGGGATTGAACATTATCTGGGAAAGATGTGATTTTTTTTTTTCCTTGCTAGTTGCTCTGCATATTTAGAAGCTGAAAAACTTGATAGCTGATTTTAAAGTGCACTGATCTAAGAAAACATGGCATTAACTAACGCTGTATTATGTTTAGATGCATATGTTGGGCTCTGTGTTTTCATTTCAGTTAAGTCTTTAAAGTGTTTTAAAGTTACCATTTACTAGATTGTCAAAAAACCCCAAACTATACATCTGACATACAGCAGGAGATATTAGAAATTTAAACTGATTTTTTGTTGTTGTTTTTCTTGTTCATGTCAATAACTGCAAACTTATAAATCTATGGACTCCTAATAAAGACAACAGGAGCATTCCTCCTGGATTTGGCTTGGGTTGGAACCTCCTCTAGCAGTGAATGATGTGGATGGGTCCTCCATCTGAACTGGAACAGATGACACATAAGCTGTATCAATCCTTGAGCTTCAGAGAGGTACCTGGACAAAGAAAGCCTTGTAAAAACATGGCAAATTTGTCAACAGTGCCAAAAGCAAACAAGGACAAATTTGGAATGCTCCTGATAGAGTATAACAAATTCTTGCAACGGAATTCTCTGTAGAGCTTAGGGAGAAGAGCATGAGGAAGATACCTCTTTTGAACCCAGATTTTTGAGAAATTTTTGATAAGAACTTCTAGACCTGTGTGGTTTACAAGTACTGTGCATTGTTTCTCCTTTAAGAAAGGCAGATATTTAACAAAGCATGAGATATATATAAAACATACGTCACAAAATATAAATTTGAGAAATTATTCACTAGAATAAGTTTAAAAAAACTCACAATAAACAACCCTCCTTGGCAGTCATAGAAACTTACTGAAGAGAAACTGTTCAGGATTTGACTTTTCCTGGGGTGGAAAGTAATATTTGAAACTTCTTTTTCCCTAATACATCCAGGCTTATTAATGAAACTCTACAGGAAATAAATTCACTGTCCTACCTAGTTTGCCTGTTTTCAAGAGGAGACAGTTGTTCGTAGTGAAACTCCCATAAATTCAGATTGCCTTTTTTTCACTGCCTGTAAGATGCTAGCATGCAAGCAACCTTTTTGGAATGTGAAGGCTCTTTCATTAGATATTTTGTCAAGTTAATCATAATTCAGTGACATAAGTAACCAAATTTTTTGGTATCATCTTCTTGGTGTTTTCAAATCACTGCTAACTTTTTAGTAGTCAAAACTCTGCCAACTGGCTAGAGAAAACAAGATTTGTATTTTTGACCTACATTTAACTTCACTGAACTTTTTCTCTGAGTATGATACTTGGGATTTATATGTCTGATTGATACATTTTGACAAGAAATTCCATATTCTTCTAGTTCCCCTGCAGCCTGTGAAAGTACCTTGAATAAACAGTTCCTAGCACTAGAAGATAATTTGCTGCTTCATAAGAAAAATCAGGGTCTTGTAGCATGTATTCAGGCATTGTTCTCTACTCTTTAAGCGTCTAAATGGATTTTCAATCAAATATTCAAAATAAATCTGTCAGTGATTGAGTAAGGCATTGAATAGTTCAGATAAAGAATTTTGTTAGTTTTGTGGTTATGCAGGTCTTTTCCTGAGAATAAAAAAGGAATGTTTAGCCAAGCTCCACCAACCCATAGTTTATCTATTGGCTGTCTTTTGGCACAGGCTGAGAGGCAAAGAGAACTGAATGCTTAAATTTCATGTAAGTGCCTAATTATGAAGATGTAAAGGAAAAGGGAAGACTCATTGAGCTAAGGAAATTGACTGGTGCTCTCTTAATACTTCTTGAAGAGTGGTGGATATGGGATTTAAATTCCTTCAGCTGGGAGGTACGTGAGGATAGTTTTCACCTTTTCTGAGCAAGTGATCCAACAGTTAAACTCATATTAAAAAAAGATGGCAGGGTTTTGTTTTTTTGTTTATAAATTTGTCTTATTTAAAAGTAGAGTGATGTCGGTAACTATTTCGTCGTGAGCCAGTAACCCTCGTTTTTAGGTTATAGGGAAAACAAGGCAAAGGACAGAAGAAAAAAAAACAAGCAAAAACTTATATAAAGCTGCACCTTCTTGCGTACAGAGTTGTAAATCCCAGAGTAATCTTAACTCTGAAAAAGGAAGGATACAATTTAAGAGTGAGATTTTTAAAAATAGGTCCCCAAATTCCATGCAAATTCCCCTTCTTTCCTTGAATCTGAGCCCAAATGAAGATAACATCTATCTAGGTTTTATTAAATACATACGTATAGATATGAGTGGAAGTGCGTAGCTTGGATAGATGGAATCATGGAAGTCATTAGGATGGAAAGCACATGAAAGGCATTTAGTCTGCGCTGGATGCACTCCTTTTCTTCTCTTTTTCTCTTTTTCTCCCTTTCCCTTTTCCTTGCACTCATGAATGACAGCTGGAGGGACACCATCACCCCTTGCCCTGCCTGCTCTGTTCCCTCTAAAGCATCCCAATATGTTGGTATCCTTCCCTAGGTCAAGGGCACAGTGCCAGCTAAATCCAGCTCACTAAACAGACTCCCAGATTCACCTTGTCATTCTCTTAACTTTCCATCACATAACTTCCACTGTAGAGAGCATAATCATTGAGGAGCTGTTGTGTTGACTGACTGGGGTGGCAAGAAACCCTGTGTTTTGGTGCACGTTCTCTGGTAATTTTGTTTTCATGGGCTTTATGAAATGTCAATCTTGGCCATAAATTACATTTTTGTGATCCTAATTTAATATAACAGTGACAAATGCGTCTGTAAGTGATGTGCAGCAAGGGGTGATGATTTAATGTATTGCTTCCCCTTGTGCCACCAAGTTTGTGGAAGTCAAGGTCAAATTCAGGGAGAGTAGACAGACACTTTAGGCCTTGCTGGGGTCAAGGAACGTGTGGAAAGAGGTGCTTCTATCATGCACATCCAATTAACTTGAAACAGACAGAAAACAGCTGTCAATTCAGAACCGAAAAAATTTTAAAAAATAAACCAAACACCACTCGCATTTTGGCTAGATCCTCCAAAGGAGTTCTATTTAGAGTGAATAAAATGAAAATTAGGAAATTAAGAAAAAACTGGCATCTCTGCTCTTGTAAAGATACTGTTTGTGTTCACATCTGCCTCTTCCTTCATTTCTATCCCTGCAAAGTGCACAGGTCATCCTGAAACCTCTTGCAAAAAGAAAGCACTACTGAGGTCATATCGTTTGACCACAGCTTTTTTTGTATGCATGTTCTTATGCCTTTGTAAATATGCATAATGACATAGTTATCAGTTAGTAACTCTTAAGACTGGAAAGTCATCTTGCCTCATGGAGCATTCAGCTTTCTTTGAAGTGCAGAGCAATAAGTCATCCTTGTAGAATATTTTTTACATGTCCTAATATTCATGAACTAATGCTAGATCTCATTATGTTGTAGTACAATGTATTTGTTATCAAGGAAATATTATGATGTTTCCATGGTATGGTTTTACCATGCATAATTTCCATTATGGCTGTACAAATGAGATTACTTAATAACACAAGAGATAATTTCTTGTTATCAGAAAATGAAAAGTGTGTAGTAAATCTCATATAATATTTTCAGTTAATATACCTACATAACAATCGTAATTTTTCTAGTCCTCTATCCCTGCTGATAGAAGTAAAAGCAAATAGCTATTTTTTTATTGATTTGGAATAATATGACCAAACTTTTAACACTTTCTGACTCAATGAGATTATATGCCAGCTGATTTTTACAGTTTTATCATTTACCCATCTTTTTCAAAATACTCAGATTGTTCACATTTGTGGGCTTTTTTGTGCAACCTTAGGTTTTCCCTGTTCAGTGGTAGGTTTAGTTTAGTTTTGTTTTGTTTTTTTCAATTGTTTTAGGATTTTTGGGATTAATTTTTTCTGACTCCTCTCCCTGCTGGAGAGGATGACAAAGGTTTCTAATTCCTGTTAGTGGAAATGTTGTGCCTGCAAAGAGGACGTATATTAAAGTTAAAAAAAAAAATCCCAGCACGTGCCTTGCCTTCTAGAGATTGTCACTGTGTACACTGAGCTCTTAATAAATAAAAAGATTGCCAGCTGTACTTCAATTCACAGCTTCTTTATTAGCCTTTAAAAAGAAATAAATAAAGCATGACGCTTTATTTAATTGTCTGAATAGATGTAGACAAACCAAGAGGCACAGTCAGCTGCAAGACACTTAATGAAGAAATCCCTGTTTTTAATCTAGCTGTAGAAGACACAACTCTTGTGCTTTGATGATGTGGCCTTTGTGATGAACCTGGCTGCCAAACCACATGTGCTGCACCGTCTTCCTAATTAAGTCATCAAAATGCACCGGAGCAACCGGAGTGACTTGCGTAGAGCAGTAGAAGTAATTTGAGTTCCTCTATTGCTCGGTTAATAGGAAGTGGCACTGTTCTAGATTATGACTGATAGAGGTGAGATGCTCCAGCTGCTGTCATTGTGCCTGTAGGTAGGTGCCTTTATAAGCTTTTTGTGTGTGTGTGAGGAGGAACACTTTGCTTTGTTTGTCTTTCTTTTCTCCTGCTTTTCAAGGATGTTATTTCAGAGGCGTTTCATCCTTTTTTTTTTAATCCTCAATAAGGGGATGCCTGTGATTTTCCTCAAAATGTACTGATATTCTAGTTGTTTTGGATTCCGTGACAGAGCATTCGCCAAAACTGATCTCAAAAGTAAGGATTTGGGAAGGCTGCCCTCTAACATAAAGGTTAAGATAAACAAGAAGAAAAAAATTTCATAAACGATCATGGTGATATAAAAACGTTTGAGTATAAATAATGAGGATGTAATCAGTTTGTATATATGGACTTATTGCCACAGCTAAACATTTTGTAAATGTGTAGACCAGGTTCTGAAGTTTTTATTGGTAAAATTTTTGGCAAATAGTGATTCCTTGCTCCATGAATAGTTTTACTTGAAGCTCTTAGCTTCTTGTAGACAAAAATATGCTGATTATGAGAATTGCATAATCAGGTTTTTCATACCTTTCATATGGATTATGAATTTAGGTTGCAAATCTTTTCTAGTTTACCTAGCTCTGTGACAATCCAAATTTTATAGCAAGGTTACTGTATAGGTATTTGGACACCATAATCTAAGAAGAATACATTTGCCTAAATTCTTCAATAAAGATAGTGTTTTGTATGGTTAATGGAGAAACTGGCATAAATGTTTTGTATATATTTTGAGAAAATATACATAGAATTTTCGCAAGAAGTTGTTCTACCTATCTTACAATTAAAAAGAATAAATGTTTCTTTATATAATTTGTCAATTATCGTGAGAGTAATTTTCAGTTAGAAAAGTAGACCACAAAATGACATAGTCTCTACTGAATCTAATATTTATTTAGATGATCAATCTGTTAATGCTTCAAAGCAATTTCATCTCTTTAACATCAATTATAAAACTAATTTCAGTCATATCAGTGAAAGAATGTAACAATTTACAAGGGTGTTTTCACTTATGACTACTCAAGGGGTTACAGGAGACATATCTACACTTTCTAATTTATTTTCAGTGCTGTGAAATAGGGTGTCTAGAGATGCTTTATTAGATATTTTAATAAGTGTCGAACATATTTGCAGAATTCCTGCCCTGACAAAGGGTGATTTATATGCACCTGTATCTGCATATGCAGAAAAAAATATCCTTTTGTCAGTCTGCCACCTTTTTTTTGCATAAATGAAACAGGAAATTACTCCCTTTTGGCTAATCTGAATTTTAAATCAAAGTGAAATTGCTGAAAGAAACAAGTCTTATTTTAAGCTTATTTCTCAACCTTAACTGTTGAGTTAGATTGACAATAACTTATTCTAAGTACTTATACTGTGTTGGTGATGGTGTTATCAGCACAGCACTGTGTAACTAACTAGAGCTGCATCTTCTTTATTCCAACCATTTTTATAGCATTTTTGTAGTTTATGAAAATCCTTTACTTTTCTCTAAAAGTAAAGGTTTAATGATCACCACATATTATTTTTATCTTGTCAAATATTATTTGTATTAGAATATTATTATTATTATATGTACTCTATGCACTAGCTACTACTAAACCAATCAGCTCTCCTTCCTCTGTTGCATGAAAACAAAGAAACACCTATCATTTACAAATGTGTTTTGCTCAAGGCATTGTTACAGGCTACCACAAAGATAAAAGAACCCTTAAAAGTGCTGGGAAGCACATCTGGTTAGCCATTTGCTGTTAAGTTTCCATGTATAGACATTGCTTTAATTACATTTTGGGTGTGTTTTTTTCTTTGTGTTTGGGGTTTTTTTGTTTTGTTTTTGTTTTTTGTTTTTTATTTCTCTCCCCAACATTACCCTAAGGGTAAAATTTAATGATGTTATTTAGAACTTGGTTTTTAAATCAGATCATAAACGACTGAGGTTTTAAGCCTACTTCATTTTGACACACAGACGACCACCAAGGTCACACTTTTAATATATGAAAATAAGAAAATAAAAAGGCAATTTATTGTGAGCAACAAAAGGATGCTTCTGGGGTTTTTTTCTTCCTTTCTCTGTCTTTGCAAAATGGATCAGTAATGCCCTTCAGGGTAGTATTCACTTACAGTACTCACAGTAAGATTAAACGATTTCCAGTTCTCTTTACCTCCATCTGGCACTTAAAAATAGAGGTGAGAATGTAAATGTTCTGTTCATGTGTAATACCATTTCAGAAACCATACTTTGTTATATTCACTAACACTCATCAAAGGTCATGGCACTGACCTAGCACAGTGCTGATCACTTGTGCTTTTAAAAATACTGAGTATGTAAATGTGTTTCCTTTCAATGTGTGCTACTAAAAATGTCTAAGACAGTTTAATACTTGAAATTTGAGGCACACTTAGAGCTCTTTGTTTGACCTGTAACACATAAACAGGTGTGGTGTTTTTGCAGGATGTGGTGCCCATGACCACTTCTGTTCATCATTTTCCATCACCTTTTTTTGCCATTTCTTGTAGAAACATCTTTACTTGTGAACAGGAGCTGATCAGCTGGGCTTTATCTGGCTATGAAATCAGGACTGAGCATTGTGCTCATTCAGAATTGGAGTCAGCAGAGTGATTAGAGCCCCTGTGAATGTTCACAACTCTATCTTCCACTGAGTAAGACTGGGAAAGTTTAGAAATGGTTAAGACCTAAATACCCCTTGGTTGCATGTATTCAGTTGTTTCTTTAATGTGGTCTATCCTAACTTCTACAGGAATTTATTATTTTCCGTTCTCATTGGTTTATTTCCTATATTTTGCAATTTCATTTGCTTTCATCAGTAGTTTCAACATGTTAGAATTTTGGCCTTCACTTTTTAGATTTGTTTACAATTTACGGTCTAAAATAGCTGTGATTTGCTTTACAGCAAACATCAGGTTTGCTTCAGACACCTTGCACAGGCAACATCTGGTTTTCATTCCAGCTCTTTGGTGGCCTGTTTCTGAAATAGCACTCTTGGAGGGTTTCTGGTTTTAAGTTGGAGCTGTTGCAGGAGTAAAAGCTTCTTAGGCAATAGCTTTGTTTTAGCACCTGAGATAAAGTAGGTCGTTTGGATTGGTAGTGTAAGTTAATCATGGCAATCTGGCATACTGATCACAACTGCTGTGTGAATTTAAAATTTTTAAAATATACAGACAACTCTGAATTTGAACTAAAATGCATGAAACTTAGGGCTGGGAAGAGGACAATAATTACTGCCTACATGGTTTATTTTCCATCCCTTAAAAGCTTTTTTTTTTTTTTTTTAAATGAAATTTCTCTGTCCTTGAAAGTGCTTGCTACATGGAGAGGTCAAAATGTTAACTTGGGTTCAGCTCTTTCCAGCATTCAGACAGCTTACCCAAATGGAGCTCCCTGCTGTCATGGCTAGATTACTTCTGGGACCTGAGCTAGCTTATTTAAAGCTAGCCTTGCAGCTTGACTTTATATTGCAGTCTCTGTTCTTTCACTGTCTGCTATCTTTATTTCATAGTGCTGCTTTTCTTGCAAAACTCTATGGTGCTTTGTCCTGTTGTAGACATTTTAGAAGTTATGATATAGCTTGTAAATGTAATTGGCTTCTAATTCCTGATTTATTTTTTTCTCTCTCCCCAGAAATATTCTATTGTTAAGGGATTTAGTCTCCCGTGGCTTTTGAAAGGCTGTGCTGAGGGTTTTTGAAACACTGTAAGTTGTGTGTGTTTTAGAAGGAAAGTCTGCATGATCTACTATTTCAAAGGAACTTAGTACTGTGAGAAAAAGAATGGTCTGAGGTCAGTTGTAACTTATGAAGGTATTCAGCCAGTGTCAAGTCTGGCTTTGAGCTCTAGTTCAAAATATTTAACCTTTCTATTACTGCAGAAATTCCAATCAATCTGTGTTGCAGTCACGTTGTAAGGAATAACCAAAATCCCTTCATCAGCACTTGCAGAGCAGTCTGTTTGGCTAATTCAGAAAGACTGACACAATGGTGATACTGTGATACTAGAAATAAACCAAAAATCTATCCTCTTTCCAAAAAATAACCCAAAAATCCTAAAAGGCATATATGATGTATATGGCTACACTAACAATGTGCTTGAAATTCATAAAAGCACATTTTTCTTTTTTTTTTTTTTTTTCTTTTCTTTTAATCTGAAGGAAGATCTGGAGTAAAACTGCTCCATTCTGGCCAATTTTGTAAAATCTGTACTCTGATTGTTCATGACATAAGCATTCATGTAAATAAGAAAGCATAAGCAATATTTTAGGACTACACTAACAAAGTAAAAGATTCCCCTAAAGGGCCATAGGACAGTGGCAGTCACCATTAAAACTTACAAATGAATTGACTTCTGTCAAAGTGAGAAATTAAGTGGTCTGAGTCATCTTCAATTGAAGCCTCTGTCTTGCCTCCTATTTTAATCTTTAATATGTCTTCATTCAGCCTCATGGAGGTGCATCATGATTCATTCCCCAGCTGTTAAAGACTGGTTTGCTGCATTTTCACTGCAGAACTATTCATTCCTACCTTGTGTGTATTTCCTTATGTTTGCTTTAACTCATATGAATCTACAGAAAGATTTATTTTTTTAGCCTGCCTAGGTAAGTAAAAATATTCAGGTGTAGCATGATATTTTTATACTTTGGCAAATGTATACTTTTTTTTTTCTGTTCAGTTCTAACCATACAGTAAGGTTCTCCATCACTTGGAAAGTTTATTTCAGTCTTCTATAGTGATAAAGCAATGAACTTGACTGTATTGATAGCTCAAATTATTAGGACCATTTGACTAGCTTAATCATTTGGATTGCAATTTTCCATATTTCCAGGTGAACCAAAATCTTGTTAGTTTAATGTAGGAGAAGTGGCTCAAGGTTGTTGGATTTTGTGGGGATTTTTGTTTATTTGTTTGTTTGATTCCCAAAAAAAAAGTCAGATAAAAGGACTCTTTTACCCTTATTAATAAATCCTTAACATTTTGGAGCAAGAACTTTAAACTGGCAGTGGGGCTTGCTTGATGTCTTTTTGTCAATTCTTAGAAAAGTTAGTTCAAATATACCCCAGTTGTCTATGCCCATGAATTATCATGTTCAGCAGTTGATCTTGTATTTGATACATTGATGGAATTTGAAAAAAGTGTTCTTAGATTAGAAAGGGAAAATCTTGTCAATCATAGGATTGACATAGGATCATTGCTACTGAAGAAGAGTTGGACTTTGCTAAAGTGATCAGGAAGATTACCCAATCTTTTGTGTTCTTAAGGTGGTGCCAAATAAATTTCTAGGAGGGAGGTGCTGAACGGAAGAGCCAGTCTGGGGAAATCCATGTGGAAAATCAGAGGGTGGTTGTATTAAAAAATTAGGAAAATAAAGAGAAAATGCTGTGTCGGTTGAGTACAGGTCATAGCCTTGTTACTTCATATTATTATCCTGTTTAGTGTGGAATGAGTTAGCATTTCATACTATCAAAACTCCTGTTGCAAACATGCACTGGGATATTCTGTGTATGATTTAGCTTATCTGATAGTAGTGTACGTCTGCAGGCTAATAAATTCTGCCACTGTTGTCTCATTTTCTTTAATCCTCCTTTCTTCACTAGTCTTGGAATCTATTTACCAGTTTTGGGGGATGTAACAGGAAAAGAGAATTTGGAGCAATGAAGCATTCATATGAGATTTGGGCTATGTGGAGAAGGACATAGACAGACTGTAGTAGAAACAAAGTCACCGCTGAAAGGATTTCAGAGGGTATTTCATAAAGACCTGGGAATATCATGTTGGAAGAATGCAAGAGGAGAGAAAGCTGTGCTTTGTTGGATTTATGGCTTCTGGAACAGCATTTTTTTTCTACAATACCTCCCCATCTTTGTGTGCACAGTGCTCCTGAACTGCAGTCAGGGTAATTAATATCATAAAGAACGGCTGGCTTTTTATTGCCTGTATTTTTGCTGTGCAGCCACGGAGAGCTGGAGCTCATCCATGCATCTGCCACAGGTTTCCCAAGTGCTGCTGCACAAGGGGCTTCAAACAAGCTGCCAGCTCACAGACATTAATAGTCCACATCTCATCCCATGACTTATCTAATTTAGTTCCCATGACCACGTTTTCCGGTGGGTATTAGCATTCACCATTAGAATTACGTGTAATCACATTTTTCACCACAAAATAAGATTGTTAAGGTGTGAAATATTCTTCAAAAAGGAGACTTACCATGTCTTAGTTCATCTGTACAGTATTGGTGGAGACCATTGGTACCATGGATAGAAGTTCCCTGTACTTTCCATCTCAGAGTCAAGAAAGAAGTAATATTTTACATTAGGAAAATTATGAAGTTCACATACTTTGAGAATATAGTGTACTGTGGTGATGTTAAAATAATACAATAGAAAATTCCCTTACATTGTTGGATATTTTTGCACCTTTATTGATTTTTTTGGTTGTTCTTTTTACAAATTTTAGGGGAAAAACAATAGGTGTTTACAATAATTAAGTTTTAGTACTGCTGTATGCAGAACTCTGAATTTGACTGCTCAAAACAACTAACCTAACAGCACTGTAATGTTTATCTAAAAACTTAGCACCCAACTATTGGCAATAAAAAAAAATTAACATTTTTGAGCAACATCTTGGCCAAGAAATCTCTTTGTGTTTTGTAGCACAGTGCAAGGTTGCAAGAAATTTTTTGGACCCATCAAATATGCAGATTTTCCATCTCTGTGCTGACATTTGATTATCCTTATCCATCTAACCAGTGTCATGGACATGTATACATAATGTTGTAGATACTTGCATATGAACTGATCACTTAGGCTCTCAATAATTTATACTCAATAAGGTAAGGCAATTCAGAGTAGAGTTGATGCATTCTAGGTGCACTTTTGGGGGTTGCCCTGTCTATTTGTCTGTTCTCTCCCTCTACTAAGCTAAAGAGTGTGGATTTACCTTTGGTCAGATGAATCCCATTCTTGGAGTCTGTTAATTCTCTTCTGACAACTGGGCTGTCTCTAGAGTAAACAGTGGGTGTGCTGTTGCTTATCTTGCACCAATTTGTCCTATAATTATCCAAATGGAGACTCAAGACAAAGTGTGCTGTGGCTCTGACGCGTGTTCCTGTTTGCTTTCCATGAAATCCAAAGCCTAGGATAAAGGCCCTTGGTGTTTGCTTGAAGCTGGGGTCAGTCTGAGGATGGACTCCTAGCCCCACAAATTCTGTTGTACTGTAGAAGTCTGTATCAAATTTTAAATGTGAGACCAGTTTCATTGTCACTTAGAAGAGAGCTAAACTCAATACGGGAAATTTCTAACCTATTCTGACAGCAGCTCCAAATTATGCAGAATTGTAGCACTCTCCAGAGAGTGGACGTATTAGGGATTCATTGGCATTTCACAAGCAAGGCTGTGGGAACACATGGTATGTTTCATGGCATCATTTGAACATGATGCTCTGAGAAACTAGGAGTTTTGAAAGGCTTTTTGAAATCTTCAGCAGCCTCACGTGCTTTTGGAAGGAACTCCGGAGTGAGTCTGCTGAAAAGCTTGAATCATGAGTCACAAGTCTCACAGCTGGGTGAGAGAGAGCATGTCAGATCCCAGGAGAGGAAAGAGAGTTGTGCCTGGAGCTTTAGCTCTGGGCACAGCGCCTGAAAGCTAACCAGTCTCTGGAGACAAGAGCTCAATGCTGTAAAGCTCAAGGAAATTAATTAGGGAGTAGTTATGAGGGTCTGAATTCATTCCAGCTTATGTTAAGCAAGGACACCTGAGCTGGGGTACTCCTTCAGCCAAGGTGGAAGTGGGCTGAATTATTCCTTGGCTACCCTGTGTCTCACCATTGGCTACAAAAGGAAACAGTAATGACACTGGTGAGTGTCTGCTTTTGGATCAAATTTGTGGAGTCCTTTGTTTTGTCATCTAGATGATGATGAGACATCTTAACAAAAATAGAGCTATGCTCCCCAGGCTAAAAACTGCTTTCTCATTTTCTGTTGAGCCAGGAATTTGCTATGCTACATAAGAAATAGTAGTAGCATTGTGAAGGAGTCTTGACATCACTTGCTCTAGTATGGGATACTGCAATTCCTTTCCCTCTCCTCAGATCCCTGAGCTTCTTCAGCTGTCAGGCTCTGAGGACAATTCTGAATTGCCTTATTCTATTTTTGTCCCAGAATGTGTATGTAGTGAAGGGGTATTAGATTGAATTGTAAACTATTTCTTCTTGGGATAACTTTTCTACTCTTCTAGGAATTAGAAAAATAAACTTTGCTAAAGAATTTAGTCTAAGGGAACAACATAGGAACCACCAGAGATAGTAATTTATTGCCAGGCTTTGTCTTAAATAAAACAATGGTTCACAGTTTTAAAGAAGGCAACAAAATGAAATATTACAGGTAGGTATTGTGACCAATCTCCAGCCTTTGCACTGGAAGAGATAGTCTACCATGTGAATAAACTTAACGTATAGAGAAGAAAAGACTGAAAAGAAATTCAGGTTCTGCATAGAATTATTTTGCTGACATTTCCTAAATGTTGAATTTCACTTTGTATTTGCTCTTTAAATTTAAAAAAAAAAACCAAAACAAAAACACAACACCATAAACCCTTGTAGGATATCCTAGTTTTGCTGAAGGCCAATAATATAAGTTTGAGGTTGAAATACTGTATATTGAAAGTTGTTTGGCATTTCCTGCTACAAAATATAACAATAAAATTGCAAAATCCTTGGCATGGGATAGGGGAACAACACTGCAGAAGATCCAAGGTTTCCTCTTAGACTGTATACAAGCTAATAATTTCGTGGGATTTTTTTCTGCATGGCAGTTAGAAAATGTAATCAGAATATTTAATTTTCAAATGTCATTTTAAATTCTGGTTTATGCTGCAATTTTTTTAATCACTCTGGTGTTTTAAGATTTGTAGAAGAGTGTACACAAAAATAGGTTTGGGCATGCCTGGTCATGTCAAGACTTGCTCCAGGGAATGACTTCAAAAAAGGTATGGAAAAATGGGTTTTATAGTAATTAGAACTAACATAACTAATTTAAAACTATTTAATTGAACTAATTTAAATTTAAATTGAGAAAGAATACATAGGAAATACTTTATCTTACATGCTGCTTGTAATTCAAATGTCAATCTATTCATTTCCCAAGCATGAAAGTAAACCTTCATAGTCCAACTTTACAAGCATATCCCAATTCCCTAATTTATAGCACATGCAGATAACATTTGCATAATTTTACATGTAGGTATTTTACTCCCACAACAAAGTTTTATTTCTTGATGTCATGCTTTTTTAATCTCTCCTATACTCCAAACCAAACTTGAAAAGATTTAGATAGTCTCAAAACTACTCATGATTTCTCACATGAATTATCAAAGGCCTATGATATTTATAAAACCCAGACTGGCTCACTGAATTGAAGTGGAATGTAGAAATGTAATACTTTCCACACTTGTTTTTATAAATATTTGGCATTCCTTGGAGTCTAAAAATTCTCATGGACTTACCACTGGAATTATTGTTGGACTAATAAAAATCACAGCCCTTTACAATTAATTGCTGCTCATAAATTGAACTTATCTTCTGATTAATGACTCAGCATGCTCATGTTAGTGTTTTATTGCTCCTGCATTTTTACACGCTTTGTGAATTATAGATGTAGTTATCATCCAATGTTGCAAGTGTAGTAAAAATATACATATTATTATTGCTGTGCTTTTGATACTGTTTATTACACAGACTTCTGCATGAAAGATTTTATTTCTCTGTTATTAAAAGCCTCTTTAATTTGCACATACAGAAGTCATTGGCCCAGCATGGTTCAGATGTAATTTCCATGTCAAGGCTATAATTCAGTATAGTTGTCTGCTGTAGCAGTGAGCATCCTTACCTAAGGATAAGAAATGCTAAATTACTTACTGATTTCTGAAAATTATATTGCACAAGTGAACCATCAAATTTTAAACTCTCATGTGAATAATGGAGCAGTGATCTTAGTTTACATGCTGGTAATGAAAAGGAAATGGATGGTTTTCACTACAGACAACCTGCCATTTTTTTAATCATTCAAGTGTTATTTTTCTCTTATGGTTTTGGGTTTTGAGTATTGCTTTTGGGGTACCGAATGCTGCTTTTGCTGAGCTATTAATAGCTTTGTAAGACTGAAATTTTTATAGCTGCATAAAATCCATCTAGTAATATCTAATTTTTATTATGGGCTGAGGAAATTTTCAGAGAGAAGAGGTTCTGCTTTTGCTGTCTTTAAGTGTTTAACGTACTATGCATTGAAAGGAAGAGCAGATTCCTTGTACTGGGGAGCCCTACTCTCTGAACATAGAGGACAAAGAGCAAAGGAAATACATATATTTGGGGGATTACTAGTTAAGGGTGAGGGAAATTGCTAGATATATAGCTGAGAGGCTTTTACTAAACACATCTGTGAAATTAAAGGAATGCAGTAACAGAGAGGAGAGAGAATAAAAGGAGTTCTACAAGTTGTATCCTTATAGCAATATTTGAGCTACATGCTCACTAGTTGCTAAAATTTAGAATGAGCAGCCTGAGAACTCAAGAACTAACATGAGAATTAGAGCTGTAGCCCAAAGGCGAGAGAAAAGGAGAAAGGAGCCCAGGAATAATACATTTACTTTCTAAGAGAAAAACGAAGTAAAAAGAACATTTGACTAAAGGATTCAGCTCTGTGTGGTGACACGTCTGGTGACATGAATTAACCTCCCATGTGCCACTCAGGGAGACTCTTTAGTGCTCAGAGTGCAATTCAAATGTGTCAGACAGACACTGAGACTTTCTCAGAAGTCACTACAGTCACTCTATCTTTTTAAGACTTTTATATCAAAACACATCAGTAGCTCAGGCAACTACTGTGCTTTCAGGTAAGTGTGCAAGAAAATTGCTTCTAAATAGATTCCTCAAAAAACTATTTTAATAGCAAGTTTATCTGAATTTGTATGGATTCAGAATAATAAATTGTATCCTGTCTCAGTTATTGCAGTAATAAGGAATAGAGAAGTTTTTGCAAAATATTTTTGAAGGCTTGAGGTTAATATCTAGTGTTGAACCTACACAGCTGTAGCATAAGGCCAGCTCAAGGCAAAGCAGGATGATGAATGGATATTACTATATTTTATCACTGTAAAAGAAGACCTATAAATTTTGTGCCAGGGTCTGGCATAGAGAGCTTTTCCCATAATCAAGGGATTATTGCTCAGAACAAAGAGATAAACTGATTGGTGGCAATCAGTCAGATGTAATTTAAAATCCAGATATAATTTCAAAATACTTCTTTTTTTATGTTGTGGTTTTTCTTTCACATTCAATGATGCTACACTTATGATCCTTTTTATGTTTATACATGGTTTTTGTTCTTTGAGAAGTTCTTTGCCTAGACTGAAAAGTATTTAAAAAATTAACACAAGATGTAGGAATAGAAAAACCTCATGTTGACTATACTAAAAATTGTCCTTTTTTAACAGCATGAAATCACTTTTAACAGAGAGCACTGGGAAAAGTATGCATCACTTCTTAGTACAGGTCTCAGAATTAATAAAAAATGAGTTGCTCAAGTGCACTGTTGAGAGATGCACAGATTCACTGTTCTGATACTCTGAGCCACTCTTCTCAGGGCACTGAAAGAATCAGTGGGTCATAGATGTCTTGTAGATTTTCCACATCTAGAGATTGAATAATGTTGGAGTTACAATAATTTCACGCTGGGTTTATCTTCTGAAAATCAGCAGTGTGTCAAGGAACTGTTGAAAATTCAGAAACAAGCTAACAAGTTTTAACCTATCCTACATGACAAATAAATATTCTCCTAGCCTTCACCTAGCTGTATTTTTTAAGGAATAGAGTCAGCAGTGAGGAAGACTTGTGGGCCAGGAAATGAGTAAAATACGAATCCAGTGTAAGTTCAGCTCTTTGATTACACAGTAATGAATGCTGAAATCCACTCTCTGCAATGACTAGATTTCACACTAAACGTCAGATTCCTTTTTCCCCAGCCGAGTTTCCATCAGCTTATACCAAGATTGACTCCCAGGGTAGATCAGATTTTACAACATGACTCAGCAGGGCATTTTCAAGAAGTTGTGTTTGAGAAGTTTCCTGAGATTTTCATATAAATCATGACTTTAAAAGCTGAAGTTTCCTGATAGGCTCTGAAACCAAGAGGAAACCTCAGTAAAGGGCTTGTTCTAAAAGACACTGGACTGTGGGATGAATGCTTTTTGTTTTCATGGAACATGGTAGTGAAATGAAATCAGTTCAGATTGGGGAATTGCCAGATATAATTAGAAGTATAAGTGGAGAAAGTTCTTTCTACCCTTGTAAATGCAGTGAGGGATAAAGAAGGGTGGGGAAACAACAAAGAAAGGTCTTTTATCTGAGAGGAAACAAAATGTGGTGGAAGGGTATAAAAATATTCAGAGAAGGTAGCAGTGAAATGCCAGGTAGTAACAAAGTAATCTTAATCATTTACGCCAAGAGCAGGAAAGACTTGGCCATGGAAAAGAGATCTGTGAAAAATGTGAGAACAGACCATCAATTACTTTTATATATCTGTTTTCAAATTTGTCACTTGTACATATTCCATACAGTTTGAAAACTATATTTTATTGCCAGTCTGCCAATTCAGAATGTGTTTCATCATGATTCCTGTTAATTACCCTGATACACATTTTTCACATTTGGGTAACTGATTCCAGTCTGCAGACTAAGCTACTCAATTACTTTGGTTGAAGGTGGGGGAGATTTGGCATAGTTCAAACTGTTCCATTGGATAGCTTGAAAGTCTTGTCTTTGAATTCTTTCAGTCCACCAGCTCAGTGTGAAGTCACAATATGAAAGGAAATCTCCTTCCAAAATATATTAATGCATTATTCATGTTATCTTAATATCCAAATTCCCCCCACCCGACCTAGAAGATATCAAAACACAGTAAAGTGACCTTTGTGGACAGTCCTTCTGTTCAAGTTAAATCCTGTGTGCTTTAATACGCATGTAACATAAATCAGAACACAGTACCCAGTACCAGCATGTTTCTGAGGAAATTCTGGTTGCATCAGGTGCTGTTGAAGCAGACAGTGTGTTTTTGTGTACACACACACTGCGGCACTGCTGGGCACCCAGGAGCTGGGTTGTTTTTGGTAAGGGACAAAGATTTTGCTGCAGGTGGGAGCCTGATGACATCACCAGCTTGTAGACTGAGAGGACAGTGACAGGATTGTGGAATAGCTCAGGCTGGAACAGCCTTGGGACATCTCTGTTCAAAACAGGGTCAGACACCAGCTCAGAAAAACCTTCCAGTCACTTCTTGGAAATCTCCAGACTCAGTTTGCACAACCTGTCTGGAAACCTTCTCCAAAGTTTGACTGTCTTCATGGGGGAAAAGCTTTCTCTTGTATCCAGTCCAAACCTCTTTCTTTTCACAGTGTCTGTTATCTTTCGTTTTCCCATTACTGCGAGATGCTTCCCTCCTCATTAATGGATCCTGAACTATTTTAGTGCACCGACATGACAATGTAGGTTTGCCAGTAACATCAGAAAAAATGTTCTGTAGCTTTTACGATAGCATGAAGAATCAATTGAATACCTTTACTAAAAATTATAATATTTTAACAGAAGCTTGTAACATGGCTCATTCACCTATACTTAGTGGTCACACAGTCTTTCCAATGTGGAACTGTCATATAGCAGAAAGATAATGATACTTTGTTAGCAATTAATCTATATTTTTAATAAAAGAAGACATGTACAATATGCTTAGATGTCAGTCATATTGAGAAGTACTGAACTGTGTCAGTTCTTGTTATTTTTTCATTAAAATTAAGAGAATGTGGAATTACTACTCAGGTACTATGACCCACTTTCTAATACTCATGCTGTGAAATTAATTGGGTGAAATACTACCTCTTTCAGTTTACCTACTGTGGCCTATGTAATGTACAGGGTGGGAAAAGGTTGATGGGATAGACTCTTTCATCTATTCCTTTTAATTCCAGACTTAAAAGGAGATTTCAAGTGAAAGATGAATTGTACTCACTTACAGAATTGAGGCTGTGTCTGTGATTAGAAAAGGAAATTTCTTTTCTGGCATGTCAAGTGTTTGTATGCCATGTTGCAAATTTAATTGTAGTAACTTTAATGTTGTTTTAAAAGTTAATCTTTATATAATTATTTGAGATTCCATGTAGCTATGTTTAATACATATTATTTTGCTACTGATTCTGTTTCCTGTGAGAGTTTATGAGCAGAGATTGGATCTCCATATGAATATTTGTGTTTAATATTTGCAATATCTGTACTCTTAATGTATGTAGTGATTTAGACTCCAGCTTTATGCCTATATATTTAGGGAGCAATGAACGAGTGCTAGAAAAATCTATTTAAAAAGATTAGGAAGAAAAGAGCTGAGAAGCTGAAATGGTTTTACATATTCTTTTGGGGATGCATTCAGGTGTACAAAATTACTGGTGTGGATAAATCACCCGGGAAAATTCATAAAATTGCTGGGATGCATAATTTGTGTTTTCCTCTGCAAATGTGAAATGTGATATAAGATGTCATATTCGATTATTTTAAATGAACTGTCAAATGCAAGTTAGCTCAGTGCTTTCTGGTTTTAATGACTTTTGAATAGCAAGCAAAGGAGGCTCTAATAGTGGAATAAGGAAAACATTATAGAAAGTATTCACAAATGGCATTCAAAACCTCCGCATACACATACGAAAATGCCTCTGATAACTAAAAACCTCAAGTGCTCAGTGGGGTGAGAAAAAAGCAATGGATTCAATGCATTTTGAAAGTATCTATTACATTTCTTAAAAAAACCATGAAAAGTATGCTCACATTGAGATGGAAGTAGGGTTTTCAGGGGGATTTTTTGTGTGGTAGTTTTAAGTCACCTCACTGAACAGGGAAGGTGTGTGTCATCCTGATCCAAGGATTATTTATGTCAGTGTAGGGTATTCCATGTGCTAGTGTGAGAGTTAAGAAATGTGAACAGTAGGGTAGATTGTACAGGTCTAGACCTTTACTGATCTCAGAGGGGGAAAAAGGGTACATTTTAGCTGCAGTGTTACTCGCTTTCTTCTGATTCTTCTTGCAAGTGTTGAGTAGGATGGGAGGGCAAACAAGAAAAGTAGGAAGATAGGAGTAGTAGTATAGAACTTCACATCTTCCCATGAAGCAATTTAATACCTGCAGTACATATAAGAAGATTAAATGGACCACTTTTCAAGGAAGCAAACCTTCCTTAGTAGTCCTACTCTTGCTTGCAGGTAGCAATTATTGGCTGTGAAGCCCCAGGTACCTTCATTTTGGAGTTAGAGTCAGCCTGAGCGGGGAAATAGGCAAAAAGAATCTCCATTTTAATCCCAGTACTTATTCTAAATAGATATCAATTGAAAGTCTCATAGATATCCAAGTAAAAGCCAAAGAGAGGGAAATCTGTTTATTGCAGATTAATATTGTCAATGTATTATGATGAAAGGGTCAGTCATATTATATATAAATATTTATATACTCTTGAAAACTGCTGCAGAATGATTCAAACTGTTTTTAATAACCAGGTATTGAAGCTGGAGTTGCTCCAATTCTAAAGGGGTGCAGATGAAATATGATTGACAATGAGTGTAACTCTTCCGAAGGAACCGGCAAGGCATTAAAAGAGAAAAAATAAGTGGCACAATGTATTGTCCTTCACTGAGCAGTTAACATGGTGATGCATTCCAGTTTGCACCAGACATTTTAGCCTCTTTACTTCTGACATGGAGATTTCCTTTGTATCTATCTGATGGTTATAAAATATTTTAGGGATTTATGTGTGGTTTTTTTTAACTTGCCCCCATAATAGCAATCAAAAATACACACAGTAAGGGTTAGGCTTGTTGCATATCCCTGTGTGAGCAGTTCCAGACCTCCTCTCCAGAAGTCACCTATTTTAGTTGTTGTTGGTTTTGTTGCAGAAGGCATCTGGACATCAGTGTAGAATATTACATGATGATGTTGAAGAGATTTTAGCAAAAGAATGAAAACAGGGGTAAGGGAAAGAGCTGCACAACAAAGGCAGAATTGTAATCCCCAAGCAGAGTCAAGTCAGGAAAGAGAAGACAGGAATAAAAGGTTTCTTTTGAGAGAGGAGGGAGGTCACCAGCAGAATCACACCTGTCTGGGTTGTTCAACATTTTCATTAGTTCTGAAAGAGTGGGTGTGTGTGAGCAGGCAGAATTTACTGGTGACACCGGGTTTTCCAAGGTAATGGGAACAAAGGCTGACTATGATGAAGTGAAGAAAGATATTACCATGCTAAATAACTGCAGTAAAACAGCAGATGAAATGCAATCTAGATAAATATGAGGTGATGCACGTGGGAAATAAACAACTCCAACTTTACATATGTAATGATGGATTCCTAGCTGACTATTATCACATGGAAATGAGCAAATGAGATTTTGGAGTTATGATTGATAGTTCTATGAAAATGTCAGTTCAGAGCTCAGTAACAGTCAGGAAAAAGGCAAATCAAATGTTAGGTGTTATTAGGAAAGTAATCTAGCATAAGGCAAATAATACTGATATGCATAGGTAAAAATCTCTAGTGTGCTAGCATTTTGAATACTGTCTGAAGTTGCTTCTAGTCCTACCATCTCTAAAGTCTGCAGTGGTGCTGGAAAATGGAGAAAAACAGTGAATGTGACTGAATAGAAAGACTGACTTATCAGTTTAGGACTACTCAGACCTTGAGAGAGACAGTTAAAAGTAAAAAGGATGGAGTTTTAGAAAACATGGTTGTAGAAGAGAAACTGAGTTTAGAGTGATTGCCCACTAGATTTTCTTCAAGAACTGGAAATATTCAGTAATATTTACGGGAGAAAAATTTGTGAAAAACAATTAAGCCTCCACAAACAAGTCACTTTGTTCTTCTTCCGTGTAACATTTAGTCATCCTGGAGGACTTGTTATCACAAGATGCCATGTCAAAAATTGACTGGAAAAATTAAGTTAAGAAAAAGTGCTCTTCCATACCAAACACTACTTTTAGCAGTGGAAGTTCATGACTTGATAATTGCTGAATACAGGGAAAGTTCATTAAGGAAGGAGCACAATTCCTTTGCCCAGAGATGTGCTTTGATGGGCATTGACCACTGGCTGCTGTTGGAGGCAGGAACTGAGACCTGGGTGAGCTGTTCTTATACAAGCTGGGATTTTAGGCAAGAGCTGCATAGAAACACCTCCCTGTTTATTTATGGTACAGCTACTTCTTCCACTAGCTGCACAGCTAAATGTAAAGTTCTGTGCTTAGACTTTAAAAAGTGACAGTTTTATGATATTAACTTCTGCTTTTCTGATGCCAGGAACTAATATATATATAAAAAGATTATTAGAAGCTATGTATTACACTGATATCTAAAACAGCAGTTATGCAGATTGCTGAGTCTACTTTTGCTAGTGGCATATAGTAACTGGTTACCTGAACTTTTCCCTTTTATCTCTGAAAAATTTAATATTTAGGGAAAAGCCCATTAAAACAATTATTAGGAGTTAGAAGCTTAAATGTTAGTTCTTAGCATAACCAAGGCAGCAAAATAATTTTGTTGCTCTTTAAAAAGCATTCCTGAATATTTCAGATTGTTCAGGCTTGCTCATGAAGTTCTAAAAGGTTTACCTTTTCAGGGCTCATTCTACAGATTTCTTTGAGTTTTCCCTTTCTGGTGTTCATACAACCTCTTTTTGTACTAGTTCTATTTTGCATTTATATTAACACATATACTTGCATTGAATCAGTTCAACTGGAGTCAATGGATATTTCACTTTTGACTTCAGTCAAAGCACAAATGAGCCACAAGCAACAAACATAGCAATATCTGCTTTTCAACTTGGAAGTTAACTATTTTCTTCACCTGCTACATGCGCTGTGATTGCTAATGTGGAACCTGCAGGTCTGTAGTTTGCAACTTAATGGTTGAAGGAGTTTTCTGAGCTAGGACAGATTGCTAAGAGCAGATTTATATAGCCAGTACTTTTTTTTTTTTTCCCCAGATGTATTTCTCCCTGTCCAAAACTAAAGAGCAACAAAAAAAAAGGACAATTTGTTAAACGAAATGTTTCTTCTCCTCTGTTTTTAATTGTACCTAGTTTGTTTAAAGCAAGGCTTATTGATAAAGAAAACAACCCACATAATAAGAATGAACAAGCAAATCACCTTGTTCTTTTTTTATGCAACATTTAGTCTGCCTGAGGAACTTCCTACCACAAGATATGTGAGACATTAACTGGAAAAATTATTGGAATAAAAAAAACCTTTCATACTAAATGCTACTTTTAGCACCGAAAGTCCATGACCTGGTAATTGCTGAATATAAGGGAAGCATATTAAACAAGGAGTGCTATATCTTTTCTCAATAATGCACTTTTTAACTGGCAAGTAACACGCTTTTAAGATACACCTATTCTGTGCCTTAATGGTTTTACAGTGTATGTAACCATTTGACAAGTAAATGCATGTGTTAGAGTGTAATGGTCACACTTAGGGGAAACCAACAGTGAGGCTGGAAGCAGATGAACGAAAAAATGGTCCAGGAGATCACAGGATGACAGAAATATATTTTCCTTTCTTCATACTATACATGCTAAGATAAGCAGGAAAATATGAGCAATAACATGAATTGGTATCTTTGTAACTCCTGTATAGGATTTCTGACGCCTGAAAGATACATAAGGGCCCTTTTTCCCATCAAATGTATTCATCCTGGTCATACCAGGACTAAACCATTTCTACTCAGGTCCAAAGCATGGCCCAGAAGCAGAATGAGCCCACTCACTGCAGTTGGCTAGGATGTATGTGAAGAGCCCTTCACACAATGTTATGCAGTATATAGTCTCTGGTAGCTATTTCATTCTTACAATGTAGATATTAATGCACATCTTTTAATATTACTCTTTCCTTGACATATATTTGTGCATTGAATCTTCTCTGGGTGGGCTGAAATCACAGCTGATTGTGGCTCTGCAGGTAGTTCCTGCCCAGGTGAGATTCTTCAGCCAGGCTTAAGGGCTTGCAGGAAAGGTTCTCAGAAAGGTTGGGGAGTATTGGTCTCTGAATAGGAAATGTTCTGTCATGAAACAAATCCATGTTGACTTGATCCTCATTGAATAGTCTCAGCGAGTTGAACTGATCTTCATGGGCTTCTTGATTGGAGGCTGTTCAGGCATCTTCAGAAGTGTGGTTCCAGACTCCAGAGGAAATTCAAAATCAAATACATCAACAGTTTCATTTCTTCCCCTCTTGGAAGAAAAGAAAAACACTTTTCAATCACCTCAGTTCTATCAGTATATGTCCCTAGGTTTTCTTTTTACTGGGCCTTACCTTTGACTGGCTTTTGTATCAGAAAGGTAGAACTGTGCAATACTTCTGGTAGGTGTGTTTGAAGATAAATGCATAAGCAGGAGGGAGATACTGTAGGCACTGGGCTTATTTTGGGCTATGGCTGCTCAAAGTTGCCCTGAAGTGGGTTCTTGGCAAAACATTGGTAGCATCTTAAAGGCAAAAGAGGAAAGGTGAACAAGTAGACATTGTCTTTATGTCTGCAGGAAACTGAGTTTATACGCAAAGCAGATTTCTGTAAATCCAGTAGGAAAGGTACCATTTGCTTGCTGAGACAGCTCGAATTTTTTTGTGTGTATTTGTTAAGTTTTTCCTTCATAGATTTTTGTATGTTGCATTTCTACTCCTCAAAAATGTAACCTAGAACTCAAGGTAAAATTGGTCCTTCTATAGAAGGAAAGTAGCAAAAACCCCTCAGAGCAACAGGTAGACAAGATAAAGCTTGAGGTTTTTTATTCAAAAGATGTATTTTCCTTCCAATCATTAAGTATCAATGCATCCCGGATACATTTCTCACCTTTCTGTCATAAAATCAATGGGCAAGGAAAACAAATCAATTTTAGGCTCAGAAGATAAGTTGTCAGTACTTCAAGAATTAGTTTATCAGTATCCTCAATGTATTTTAGAAAGAAGAGTAGTGTTTGTGACCCACAATTTTATGTCTCTTTAAACAGGGATATAATGTAATTCTGAATGTCAAACATCATTCAGAAGCATGTTCTCTGCTGGTTTTTCATGAAGGGCAATTTTAAAACATGAGCACATTTTAGGACATTTTGTGGCTTTTATTTGATTTTTTTTTTTCACTTTTTTAGGTATTGTATTACAGAAAAAGACTTATAAAATAAAATAGTTCATGATTGCACTATCATCAGATATTAATATAATCTAACAGTGAGCTGGCAGTTAGCATCCAAAGTCTCCCCAAGTTATTGCAACCTGTAGAGTGTTTAGACTTTTTATAATATTGAGCATCTTTTTAAATAGTACATTAAAGGGCCTTATGACTTAAAATTACAAACACTCCCTACAACTCTTAATATATTAGCATACACTACTAGCTGCATAATAATTTCAAGAATGATTTCCAGGACTGATAAGAGAATTCTAGCTTAAGAAATAATTTAGTACATTATATGTCAGTGGGAGAATGTGCTGAGTTTCTGAAAGCCAAAGCTCAGTTTAGGGTTTTACAAACTAGATATCCTGAAAAAGAGTAATGACTGGATATAACCATTGTCCAGAGGGCAGTCCCTGCAGTTCTCCATCCCTTGGAGAGTAACACATTTAGGTAGCACAAACAGGACTTGCACCATGTGGAAGGACCTCAGGGGAGTGTTGAATTCACTGTTATTGGCGCACAAGAATCACAAATCCTTGAAAGACTTTATAAAACCTTTTATAGTTTTCTGTTTCTTAAAAGAAGAAATCTGAATCTCAGCAATACCTAAAGTTCATCAAGAAAGCATGTTGCACCTTTTAGAGATCAATGGTAATTTTAGCTATGGAATCCCTTAAATTAAGTGTTCAAGTGATATTACTGAAGGGCATCTGGAAAGGGAGCAGAGGATAGTTGGAGTGTTGCTCTGCCCTTTGTTACCAGAATTCCCTTTCTGTCTAGAATTTGTTACTGCAGCTCTACAGTCAGGAGAAATGGATTTTCTTAAAGTAGTTGAAACAAGACTAAGAAATTGATCTTTCCTTTTGAATGGACAGAAGCCAGGAAAGATCTGTATCTAAATTTATTTTATTAAGTCAATATTTTAACTTTTTCAGGAGTGGAATGATTAATTCAACAGCAATAAAAATATTTCTTAAGAAACAAGTTTAAAAACTGTGTTGTATTGAAGGAATGTTTTCCCTGTTGCTGGGACTTAGTATTGAACACTCCCTTGATGGATACATTATGTCTCCCAGAGGAAGTATCAGTAAATGCTCTTGGGTAAAGCACTCAGGGCTGAGAATTCTTTCTTGGCCTTTGTGTAACCTGCTTGTGCAGCTAAATTAAGTTTATTTAATACTCCTATGTATTTTCTGTTGTTTTCTAAAGTTAGATAATGATGCTCCTGAATGATAGGTATATGTGAGAAACATAGTAGTAACTGAAAAAGTCTGATACTACAGTCCTCATCTATTTCTGCAAACCTAGAAAAGATCTTAAACACATAACCTGCAGAATACACTGTATTAAACTCAGCAAAAGTCCCAGTGGAAGACCACTGTATACAAATGTAGTGAGCAAATTAACTATGTATTGATGTTCCTTATTGTGACATTTTAAGTTAATTTTTTGGGGGAAGAGAAATGGATCTGTGAATCAGACAAACTCTGATTGATAACTCTGACATATAGTGCAGTACAAGGAGTGCAAGGATCAAAAGTTAGCCTTGTGCTGTGACTTCCAAGTCTATTACAAGTATTTATCTTGGGCTCGCAAAGAGTAAAAAGGAATTGATTTCACACTTATCAATCCACTGCTTATTTTTCAGCTCAACAGAAAGCTTTTTAACGAGCGAAAGGAAATCAATTGATAGCAATTGCCTCTCTAGTCCATTCAGAGATTATCTAGCCATGGAAGTCAATCCAAGAAAATATAGCTGGACCTTTCAGATCAGGATGGTTTAACTTCATGAATTAGTCTGACATTATAAATTCATTTCATACTAACTATATATGATCAATCATAGACTAAATTAGGCTTGTTTCAAGTTCAAAGACTCAAAAATATTCCATTAAAGCAAACCAACAAACCAGTGGACTTCAGGAGCTGCATCAGGATACTAGACAAGAAATCAAGTTAGGGGTTCCTGGGACTTGACCAAGCTCTGAAAGAAATAGCACATAGGTATGATCACATAATTTTTAGAGTAAGGAATTTCACATTCTGTGGTGGCTTCTCATCACTTCGGGATTACTGTGCCATTTTGGACAAGTCTTGTAATTTTTATGTGCATAAATTTTTTTCCATCTATATAATGGAAGTCTAACAGTCCCATTCATATGGACTGCTCATAGACCTTTGAAATGTTACTATTTTAAGACTAATCAAACTGAGACTTAATATGCTGGGGTTTTTTTCCACTAACATATTTTTCAGAAGTTCAGGACTTCACTTTTAAAAATAGTTCTTGAGCACAACTATTTCTCATCTTAAATAATTAGTAAGATTTTCAGTACTCTTCAATATCTGGGTGATTTTCATTCCCGTTATAGACAGTGTCTACTGTAACCATGATTCAAATGGCTGTTAGTCATCATACATTTCTTCTTTTCTATCTGGATGTAAAGTCTAAAGTCTCTTGTTATATGAGTCTCTTTAGAGGCGTGTTTGCCTTTTTACGAATATATATTATATATACCATATGCCTATATGTGTAAATATATTTATGCAAAGAACGGGTTGTCTCAAACACAGACACAAGTATACATCTGTTTTAAACAGATAAAATTCTGTGTTATTTAAGGTGTTGAGGTGCCTCATTGAATGAAGTGTTCAGGAATATGGTAAAGAAAGAAAAAGATGCTGGTTTAATGCAATGAGAGGTAATAATATGAATTGATGAAGCAATGTACAAGCAGATTGTGCAGTACCTGTGTCTGAATAATTGAGCTTGAAATCTGATCAAAGATGGGAATTATTGAAAGCTAGTCTTTTAGAAGTGGAAATTCTTCTTTGACAAGGCAAGATGAGACTGCAATAACCTTGACTTAGACGGGGAATCAGAATGATTAGAGCCAGTGCAAATTTCAGACCCATTCTCTGACAATAAATAAATGGAGATGTCGAGTCTCATTTCAATCACCTTCAATAATGACCTTGAATGCATGCAAATGTGGAATTTGCTCAATGGGGACTCTGTGGCAACTCTGTGATTCAACTGTGAAATTAGAGTAGCTTGTACTTAAACTGGAATTTCACACCTGCTGAACTAGCAGTCTCTGACTTGCAACAGGATGGGATGGAATGAAACCCTTTAAAAGCCATGCTTCCCTGTGTTTATTTGACATCATGTTTTTTCTCGATTATAACTAAATAGGCTAAAAAAATATAAATCCAGCTGGGGGAACTTGAGACAAAATGACTGGATTTTGTTTGAAAGTTGTGCTCACCTTATTTAAAAAAAATGCTATTGTTGAAAAAGATATTGCAGTCTTTGTAAATGTTCTATGAATAAGAACTTGTTGAAACAGTAGAAGTGGTCTGGTTCTTAAAAAGGAAAATACTTCAACACAGTATGTCTGATGCATTACCTTATAGAATTGTTAGAATTTCTAAAGTCAATAATAATAGATATATACACTTGATTTCATGGCAAGTCCACCCATTTATTTCTTGGCATTTATTTAGAGAGTATATTCTTTTAGATTTTAAAGAAATATGCCTATGTTAAAGAATGACACTCTAACCCAGATGCTTTCCAAAGGAATCATTTTAATATTGTCAGTGTAGACAAACAGTGCTTTCACAGCCAGGGATCTCAAAAAGAATTGCATGATTTGAAGGTCTGGGGATTTTTCTGTGGGGCAGGATTGGCAGTTCCTGATTTTATACTTCCCCTGTAGTTACATCATGACAGTGTTGTTTTCTGTCTTGCCAGTGACTTAAAAGAGAGAACTGTTACATCCAAGTTCCACTGAATGCATGGCCTGAGTCCTACCCCTCAAGCTGCTTTGCAAGTTAACTAAATTAATATGCACATACATTGTGTATTATCAAAAATTTAACTGAAAAGTGGAATAATTTTAATAGGATGAATGTCCTTTTAAAATTATTTAATGGTTAGCTACATCAACTATGTCCAATGAATTAACTTAAATAATGTGCACATTCTTCTTCCATATGGATGATAAGTTACATTTCGTGCATTTTCTGTGAACACAGAAAGATTTTATTGTTCCAACACCTTTACTTAAATGCTTCTATATATTTTCAAATTACGGCTATATATAACCTGAACAGGGTACAGGGTACAGCAGAAGAATCTCCATTACATCCTGAAAAGGATCCCTGTATGCATCTGAGTGAAAATGCTGTTTTGAGTTTGCATGGTGAGGTTTGAAAGGATTGAACTGAGAACATGTCCAGTCCATATGTGTTCCTACCATCATTAGTACTTCAAACATTTATCACTCCCCTGAGTTAGGATCTCATTGAAACTGTTCAAACAGAGAAGGAGCTGAAACATTTGTCAGGAATTTTTTGCTCTTAATACTGGATTTTTATAAGGAGAGAAGACAAGCAACACCACACTTCAACTCATCAGCAATTCATCAACATCAGCTTTCTCCTTAGTGAATCAAATGCTGAGTCACCAAGCCACTGGGTGAAGTCAACCCTTATTTGTTTACTCGTTTACAACTGCCAAAGCAAAAAAAAAAAAAAAATTCAAGACAACTTTCAATAAAAAATTACATTATATTATCATGTTCTATTAAAGCCCACAAAATATATTTTCATGTAGTCACAATTTCTCCCATTTTATCAATTTTTATGCCCTAAAACAACAAATCTAGGAAGATATGCATGCTGTTGTTCAGCTAGTCCTTCCTCTGATTGTTCTCTGATAGAGGTACCTTTTATCTAGAAAACAGTCTCTGGTTTTGTTTTCCGTCTTTTTCTTCAACATTCCAGGGCAATATCACAGTCTGATCTTTGGGCTTTTCCACTGCACTTTGTATTGAGTTGTCTGTGATTAAACATTTGTTTGCAGGTCCACTTTATATTATGTGCCTGTTTTTACAGTTAATCACCATATAATTTCATATAATCACCATATAATTGATTTGGTTTATTTTTAAACTACCTTGTTCTGTTTGTTTATTCTTCTTATTGAAGCCATGTCTAAAAATGTGTCAGGAGCTAGTGATTCAGTGGTGAAGAGATCATAGTTATCACATGCAGATAGGCTTACTCCCAAGGGCAATATTTGTTCCCTAAACTGTATCTTCGGTGTAAAATATAATTACTAATAAGATTTACTCCCTAATGTTCAGCAGAGCTCTCTACTGATATCCAGAGCCAGTGCTCGTGGTCTTATCACTATCCCAAAAGACTTAGCCTTTTGTTTAGGAGATTTCTTTCATTCTAAGAAGCTTAAGCAAATGCTAAATACTGGCAGTGTGGCTCTAACTAAATTTCATTTGACCACCATGGATTTTTTTTTTCAATAGCTAAATGTGCTTCTAAGATGCACAAATTATAAGGGAAAAAAAAAAAAGGTTGTAAAACTCATCATCTCTTTTTGCAATTAGAGATCAGAGACCTCTTAGCTTCCTGGAAAATTTTCCAGACCATGCTGTGTGTAACAGGGCTAGAAACATAATTTGTGTTTCACTAAAACCTTTTAGAGTACACTTTGTTTTAACAGATAGTATTTAATTAATAGTCGAATATGTATCTATTGCCAGACAAATATGTTGTGTTTTGGTGCAGTTGCACAGAGACCATAGACCCCAGTTTGGAAAGTGCTTGAGGAAGATGCTTATCTTTAGACTGATGAGGTCTGCTAACTTTGATAAAACTAAACTTAAGCTCTAAGTGGTTTGCTGGATTGGGGCCATAGACTGTAATTGAGTTGGATTTTTGTCTTTAATCTTTCACCCATTTGTTAAAATTTTTGATGAATTTTGTTCTTTCACACAGAATTATCTTTGTTTAATGCTACTGGTTTCCTAATGTAATTATCATCCAGTCTTCATTAATCATGTTTAAAGTACTTTCAGATATTCATACATAATTTCAGCATGTTAATTTAACTTGGTTATTGGAATTTATTTCATGTCCTTAAGTACCACAGGATTCATATCTGGATGTGTGTCCTGGTTAATAGACTGATCTGGTTCTCAAATGTTAAGTACACTGTTATTTGTATGAGGCTTAGCTATAATGAGCAGAGAGTCACTTTTGGCAGTGTTTTGCATTGTAACTGCAGTGCACACACTTTCTGTAAGACAGGTCTACTGAAATTTGAAGTTCAGAAAGTTTCTGAATTACAGATAGAGGCTGTTCACTTTTTACTGGGAACATTAGTTTGCGTCAGAATCTGTTTCAGCTGGGAGAAACCAGTGAAAAGCAGATCAAATAAAAGCTGGCATTTGAAAATAGAATGCATTAAAAGGAAAAGAATATATGATTTATGTATATGGTTGTTTTTTAAGCAGTAGGATTTGTTATTGAACTCTGTCTTCATTTTCCCCTTGTTTATTTTATAATCATTCTGTTGTTCCTTTCAGTTGGATGTCAAAGTTTTCAGGCAAGGAACACATCAGATATGGGTGTGCTTATATAGTTTCTATCACAATGATTAAAATTAAAAACTACAATACCCCTCCTTAAACAAATAGTTGTAATCACATAGGGAAAGGAACACAATTTACCAGTCTTGGGAGACAAGACCATCCTGACAATTACTGCTGCTTGAAATGCATCATAATAGCCACTGATGCTTTCCCAATAATCTAATTAATTTTTAATGATTTAAATTATTAATAACATTAAATTAATTGTGCATTTACAAATACTAAAACCTGAAAATTTATTAACAAGTTTGAGATAATATATCTTGAAATATATTTTCATTATTCCATACTTCTTGAGTTGAAGATTTCCAGAGTTTGAGAATATTTTAAAAATTTTATCATCAGATTTTACCTCTGTTGGTTTTGATCACATAATATAGTTCTGTTTTCTGTGTAACTTATTCCTTTAAAATTTTCATTGGCCCTTTTATTCCTCTGCCAGTGTACTTGGCCATGCTCCATATCCTTGCTGGTTCACACTACTACAGATTAATGTGATAACTGTACTTAATGATGAGTGATTAAAAACATCTTTCTAGGATCTGCAAATATGCCTCTAAATTGTCCTTTCAATGCCCTTTAAACATTCATTTGTTAGATTCTGCATATTTCATGTGCTTCAGTGAGAGGGAGAGATACGAGGAAAAAAGTGGGCAAATTTCCTCCTTTTATGTTTCTTTATACGCAAAAATATGTGAGGTGGCAAACTCGATGGCCCAGTGCTCCATGGGAAAAGAAATGTAAGGGTTTTGTGAAATTTAAACATAGAGATTGTTCATAGGCTTCTTGTAGCTATGAATATTCCGTTTCATTACTTATCTTCAAAAAGCTCTTTATTTAAAATCTTTGTTTTCCTAAGATGATTTATTGCAAAAACTGTGCAGCATAATGGTAGGCAAATACTTCTACTCAGGTGAGAGTATATTAATTTAATATTTCTCATAATCTATTTTCAATTACTTTAATTTTAAATATAAAGGGTAAATAATATATATATATTAAATATATAATAGACCCGTGTTATGTCTGTACATTTAGATATAAAATGCCAAAGTAGAAAAGACACTTTATTGTTGCTTATGGTTCTCTTGAGTTATGACTCTGTCTGGGTGAATGGTTCATCCCATCAAATCTGAACCTAACTAATAAAAACAAGATCGTTTTTGTTCAGCAAATGGTTGTGCCTTGGTATGTATTAGATTCAGACTTAACTCTGCTGAACTGTTCACCTCCTCTCCACCATTAATCAATTTAGTGACAGCTTGAATGTACGAGCAACTTTTTTATGACACTTGTATCATGCCTTTAATAGCAGAGATTAAATGTTTCAGTGGGATGCTTTCTGGAAAATGTGCTGTTCTGTATCTTCTCTCTTTGTTGTTTTTATGCATTTATATGGTCCAACCCAATAGGATATTTAACTGTCTGTCCTCGTAAGTCAGCATTAAAGACACTCCCTGTCCAGTTTGCTGCTAGATAGTTTGCTGATGGAGGAAAGCTGTTGTTGGCTATGTGGGCAGAAACTACCAGCAAATTGTACACAGTCTGTGAAATCTTAGAACTTCTTTTTGTGTCGGCTTCTGCTGGTTTAGGGCAAGGATGTAAATGGTTTATCAAATTCCCAGTTAAATATCAGCACTGTTTTATTATTGCTGAATGTAGGGTTATTACTACATGAGCTTAGATTTGGTCCAGTTGGTTGAAATATGCATGTAACCTTGCAGAGCTAAAAAACATTTTTTTTTCAAAAAAGTTTAATCCTTTTCCTTGATGCTAGAAGAGTTTTTTTCTTTGTGTGTGCAGATGTGTGCATGTGGTGTGTGATAGGGAGAGAGAATATGGTGGTGAGCAGTGTTGAATTTTGGAAAAAGACTAAGAACTTTTTCAAAGAGCAATAGAGGTGTTGTCCCCAAAAGAAAACAGGCAGGATCTTAAGATACCACCATGGCTTTGTTAAGTTTGTATTGAATTTAACGTGGCTTCTGTGACTATATGACAAAACCAAGGAAGAGGAAATAGGGAAAAATATGGGGGTTTGGGGGAGAACTAATGATTGATTCCTATTTTTAAAAAAGATGATGTGAATTTGATTAAATTTTCAGTGTTAAAGAAGGATCTCAGTTTCCAACAGAGCATAAACAGCTTTCACTGTAGTGGTAGTTGGAAAGTTCTTCAACCTGGAAGTGTCTCCAAATAAAATATTAATTATATTTGAAAATAAGGTCATAACATTATCTCTTGTATATTTTAAATAGGGGAAAAATCCTTTTCATTTAGATCCTTTTCTTCCAGCCAGGCCAAGTCAAGTAGACTCAAGTAAACGTTGTGTGTCTATTGCAGAAGTAAATTATACTTCATATAGTGAGATAAGTGTTATAGTTAAAACTTAAAATTACTGAAACCTCTTAGGTCCTTGTCAAATAGTTCATTCAAGTAATGTTTCATTCATTACATAGAAAACACATAACAATGCAACAGAAACACTTTGTTTGCATTTGTTCAGGCTCATCTATACAATTAATTTTTGACATAGCTACCCATGAGTGACAATCCCAACTGCACACTCATAAAATCTGTGTGCCAGACCATAACATCAACTACTCTTTCTGAAATGCTCCTATAAAACCACTAGCTCTTCTAAAGGACAGAAATGTGGCAAATTGAAGGGTGATTAAAACTACAGGTAGTACTCAATATTCGTGGTTTTATGGATACAGGCTTAGTTTAGTGCTTAGCTTTTTAGACAGCGATTAATATTATAATGGTCTCTCCCAGTTTGCTCATTCCAAACATATCTGCGTGATCTAGAAATACCACTGAACTTATATTCACCTAACTCCAACAAGGTAAAAGAGATGCATTATCCCAATCTGTAAATGAGGAACTGAGATGCTGAGAGGATTAGATGAGAAATGCCTACTTTGTGTCTTTGACTTGCACCTAATTTTTGTACCTATGGAAGCATTAAAGGCTCTGATTTCCTTGTGTTCAGTTGCAGCTGTGAGTGTGGCTTTACAAAGGTGTGTAAAACTGAGTGTGAGCAATGGGCATATTTTTGTGCAGATAAACAGTGCCTTTGACCTATCCATTACTAAAAGGTGTTGTCAGAGCAGCAAAGATGCTGTAGGGTTCTGAAGGTTGTCAGTGATTTCATTGGAGGTACTGACATAATTGTAAAATCTGAAATTTTAAGGAATTATTTTAACATTCATTAAAATACTACATGCATGTACTAGAGAGTTATAAAAATGGATAAATGCTATAAAATAGCATTTCTCCAATCAAAGGAAAAAATACATTTTTCATTCTTATCCTCTGAAGGAAGCAGCACCTGGTGCTGACAATAAGCTAAAATCCTGGGTGTCTGAGTTCAGTTTCTGAGAGAACAGGTTGTCTTTTTTCTGTGACATACATTGTTTCCATGGTTTGTCTATGAAGTGATCACTCCTGTGGTGGTATTATTATCATTAGCATTTACTTTATTACGATTTTGGTTAGAAAAAGGTGTGATCTATTACTTTCCCCTGCATTTTTAAGTTCATACTCACAGAAGAAGAAAAGAGGCAAAATGAAACACATTAAGCATGATGTTGCCAAGGCAACAAGTACTTGAGCCTCCAAGGTGAAGTGTGACTGAAATTCGTATAATGCCATTGCTTAGGGACATGTGGTCTCCTACACTGAGGGCTAAAATCAACTCCATTTAAAATAAAATTGAATTAAAAACTCTACTCTTAATACTTGTATTAAGGCAGTTTAGTCTCCAGCCTGTAGACCACAGAAAAAGCAATTCAGATATACGGGCAAATATTGTACTCATTTGTAGACAGATGCTTAATCTGATTTTTCAGGTATTCTGAGGGAGGTAGAGCCTCTTGTGTTTTTTTTTGCTTTGGGAAAACTATTTATGGACAAACATTGATAACAATTCAGGGAAAGGCACCAAGAATTCAGGTAATGTGTGTAAACCTTCTGTTCAGTAATAATTAGAAACATAGATTCATTCTTTTTGGAAAAAACTTTAACATCATTGAGTGATGCAAAAACTGTAGTCTCTGAAAATATGTTGGTTCCAAGTGAATGTTATCTTTTCTGATTTCTCTCTACAAGGTCATTTTCTGAGCACATGGTTTTATGGAGCTAAAGCTGCTTCATAACTGATTTATAGAACCATTGTTTCAGTCCCTATAGGTTATGTGAGGGCTCCCTGTCTATTCTGAAGCATGGTTGCATCACAGCTGACATTTGTTTGGTTTCTCTTTTGCCCCTCTTCACCTGGAAACTCTAATAACATTTATTATTAATATCAATAGTTAAAGCTGAAAATATGGCTCACACCCAACACAGCCTACCAAGAGCTGTAAAAAATCATGAGATACACTGAGAAAAAAATGGCATTTATTTTCCTTTGCACTGATTTAAATTCTTTATATTTGAGGTTCAAATTTTTTTCAGTCTCTTCAGAAAAATTAATAAAGAAATATTGAGAACTTAGTAGAATTATGTGGCTTCAGAACCTGAGGATTTAAAGCTGTAATAAATGATGGGCAGTTTCAGCTAACTTCCTAGCTTCATAGCAATGGGACAGTTTTCCCATTGCTCTTCACCAAGATAGCTCTTGACTGGATCTTGTTCCACAACAAGAGATCCAGCTTGTTAGTGTTTTGCAAACAGTGAGCAGTGGAATCAGTCTCAGAGCAAAGATTTTAGAGATCCAGGCTGAATGGAACCCTGCCCAAATCTCAGGAAAAGGCCAATGAGCACATGCAAAATAGCTGACTCCCTCACGTTTTAATCTAGTTTCATCAAAAAGTTAAAATGTGAAAAAGCAGTTATTTTTTGAAGATTCCTTCTCCAAATCGACTGAGTGATGTCTATCCTACGATTGTTGTTTTAGGATAATATTTAAAGAGAAGGAGATTTGGAGGAAAGCCAATCTTATCTACCACAATGTATTTTACTTGCAGAGCTGTGTTCACTATCCAGTGCAAAAGAGTAGCTATAAGAGTGTAACTTGAATTTTGTGTGTACGTTATTTTGTGTAAGTGACTTTATCTAATGTTTGTTCTACCAAAGAAGGAAAAAAGGCAGGAAAAATTCCAAGCCAGCATTAGTTTAGGAACCATAATTGGTAAGTAACAATTAGAGCTGGTTTGGAACTGATTTTTCCGTAAAAGTGTCTATTCAGTCATCATTTGCTATCATCTAGAGCATTAGCTTCTAAACCCTTCAGCAGCTGGGAAAGAAAAAGGAAACTTTAATGAGAAAATAGAACAGATAAATATTCTGTTACTTACAAAGCACTCATAGACTAATAACCACAAATTAAGTCACAGATTCTTTGCAATTAGAGACATATTTGGAGTAAAATTAAGTTTCACATGGCTGGATGTGCTAATAGAGGAAGAGTCTTCATAGTGACAGGTATATTTTTAGATAACCATATTGATTTTAGGCTTTGGATTTTGGACAAAACTAGTGTTGAAAATTATTTATAGGTATAAACAAACGTGTGTGTGTGCCTACTGTACATATATATATATTGCTAAACATGAGGTCATATAATTTTTAACATACATCCAATTCCAGTATCATCTATTCTAGAGGGGGTTGTGTTTGCTTGGGGTACTTCGTAAAAATTCCAAATATTCTACCCCAGGTGGTTTTTATCTTAGGAAATATTGTTTGTTCTTAGTGCTTTGTGGTGGAGAATACTCTGTGTGGTTGGAGTGGATAAAGTGTTTTTTTCTGGAGCTTACATATGGTTTGCTTCTTTGGTGGAAGATACTCTTTCATCCATGACACTTTCCAGTGGCCATGCAGATATTTGGTATAAAAAATAATAGTTGCTCAGAAATTTAAAGTTCAAGCCCATCAACATTGTGATAATATGTAATAATATGAGTGTTTTTCTTTCTGAGAATAAATACCTTGTTTATATTAACTAGACTAGATAGAATTTTCTGTTATAAACTGAGCAGTTATTTTCTAGTGAGAACCACTTTGGCTATTCTTTGGAAAACCTTGTACAATCCTTTGAATTTTTAAACTGATCTCAGTGGTTTTACCCTAATCCACTCTTGGAAACTGAGGAGACAAAAAAGAGATTAACTAGCCTATCTTAATGGCACTCCTTCCTGCTTCTGATTTATTCCTCGCCAGCACCTAGGGCACCTAGTGCTGTGCCCCAAATCAGAGTTGACTGCAACAGTCAAGGAGATGCTCCTGCTATTCTTGATATGAAATGGGTTTAAGAAGCAGTTTTTTTCCAATAATTTGTTTACCAGGCTTCATCCTACACCATAAAACTGCCTTTTAAATTTAGCTCATTATTGAACTTACTTGTTAGTATTAAAAAGCAGGATACATTTTCATCTTTCTTAATAATCACCTCTGGACATTATCCCATGAAAAGGGGAAAACTTGGGTTTTGCTTTACCAGATATAATAGTCCTGGCTATATATGTGGTATATATAAACAACCCTCAGCAGTAATACTTTTAATAGATAAATAGATCTTTCACTAGCAATTAAAAACCAAAAAGCATTCCCCACCAAATAAATAAATAAAAATGAAACATGCACAGGTGGCAGTAAAGCTCATTTCCACTCTGGAGTGTGGAAATTGACAATTTGTGGGATTTGTGGGATTTTTTTTTTCTCCTGTGTGAAGCCTTGAAGACAGGCAAATCCTTGGTGTATTGCAGGAGCATGCCGTACAGATGTAAGGGAAAGCTAGGTGTCACTCTGTAAGGGATCCTGTTGGTGTGATTGACGCATAAAGCAAATCTTTCTGCCATTCTGATGTCTGCTTTCTAGTGAGGGGTATCTCTGAGACAAACCATTGGAGTAAACCCTTTCTGTTGTCATTTGGTGAGATTCTTATTTTAATGAAAGCAATCGGTCTTGTGTGCAAATAAAAGCCTTTGCTGTTTGATATGCGCAGAAATCCAATCAGATGCTTAATTAGATCTTAACACACGTTCCAAACAGCTGGCTAATTCCCTTGTTTCTGATTAAAGAGATTACAAAAATAAAATTTAACATTGCATTTACATACAGCTCTAAAAGGAAACACTTACCCATAAGTTTTAGTCATTTAGGAAATTCATGTCTGCTCAATGCTAGGGATCAAAGATTTTAGCATGATGAATTGCAGAGTGGCATGAGATTAAAAAAAAAAAAAGATGAAGAAATAACAAATGGAAATTGTCAAATGTTCTGCTTGTTGATTATGGCAGGATTTAACTTGAAGGTGTGAGTCCATAGATGTATGCGGGAAGTATTTTGTTTCATTCTTCTTTGTGAAAACACAGAAATTAAGTTTCTTCACTAAACCATCACTTCCCATGAGCTCAGAAGATTATTTTTCAAACAGGCCTGTTCTGAGCATATGCACTAATGTTTTTAAAGCTGATTTATTAACTGTCAGAAAATAAGGTAGAATTTCAATTTTTTTCTGTCTAGTTTAATCTTTGAGTGCTTTATTTTTTAATAATTTTTAATTCCATTTTTAATCAGAAGTAGAGGTATTCTAATGTCAGAGAGTGTTTGACATTTACCCATGTCTTCAACAGCAACATTATAAAACTTCTCTGCCACAATACCAGATAAACTCCTTTTAGCTGCAATTCTTGTATCAGCATATGCACCAGTGGTAAAGCCAGTCTGGATAACTGCTAAAAGATAGTAGAAAATAGATTTCTAATGTTGTCATTTAGTACTAATTGAGATTCATTTAAACACATTAAAAGAGATACTGTTTTTTATAGAGAATTCATGTGGAATCCTTTCTGTAATATATAAGTAAGAAATGTGTTGATTATGTAGAAATGGAAATCATGAGAGTAATGGAAAGTGGCAAGCAGCTAAATGAACTTCATGCATGACTTGCTGACACATGGGTGTGAAGAAATATCTCCTTTTTTTGGCAATAAAACCCTGAGAATTTGGAGAGGTTCTGGGACTATTCACACTTTTAAAAAAAATCAAATCTGCTAAAAAAAGTGGAGTATAAAATGAACAAGAGGCTATTAAAAATATGTGAGTTTTTCTTATCCACGGGACTGGTGAGTGACAGATATTGCGTCCACATTTTTCAGAGGTCTGTGTTTGAACCAAAGGGCTACAGGCCTCCAAACCACATCCTCATCTATTTGTGCAAGGGAAAACCTGCGAGACAGCTACAAGACAATCCTGAGCAGAAAAGGCTGTGTGAAAAAGAGCAACTCTCCCTTCTTGATCTGTTGAATTTTCACAAACACATTCATAAATGAGCATATTAAGAAGATCATAGCTGACATTTTGTTTAGACTCTGCTGAGACTTTGAAGAGATCTTTTGCAACACTTAACAAAAGTATTAAATAGTCATGGGATGCAAGCTCTAAGTGTTGTGTTGTATCATAACAAAAACTGGCTTAGATACAGAAGATGAAATTTGAGAATAAATTACCAGATTTTACTATCAACCCCCCTGCCACCCAAATAAACGAACATACTAACTAAACAGAGAGACCTACTTTAGAGCTTCTTAATTATCCCACACAAAACCAATGTATGTTAATATACAGGCTAATATAACGAATTTATACATCAGGCTAAAGGACTAGCCTGGGTTTTTTTCTGGCCAGCAGTTTAGGGAAGAAGAACTGTTGTAAAATGGTATTTCCCCTCACATGCAGATTAGAGAATCTCAGGTGAATGATTGTACTGAATAATGGTGTTTAATAGTCCTTAAAGGCTTTTACTTACACTAAGTGGTAAGAACATGTTGGACTGCATTAATGTCAAGAGTCCACTTCTCTCTGACCAAGTTATCTTTTATATTCCCCACGTGAAAGGTTTGATATTTAGTATCAGATTTACTTCTCTGACATTATGGGATGTGACTTGGGATTTTGATTTAGTACAGCGCTGCAGCAGTGCTTGTAAGCAAATATAAGTACACTTCACAACTGAGATGCACAGCTAAAGTAAACCCCAGTGAAATGGCTGGGTGTTGCCAGCAGCTGGGAAGGAGAACTTGGACTCAAACCATCACAAGCTCTTTCCTCTCTTCCAAGTTCTGTTTTTGTTGACTTCTGTAGTCTGTGTTGGGCTGCTTTGTTAACCTGCACCTCATGAGCTGAGGTAGCCTAAAACCTGCTCTCCAGACCTCTCTGTGTTGAGATCAGCTCAGCTTTCATTGCATGAGGAGAGGACAGTCCTTTCCTATATCCCATCATGAGCACAAAGCCTCTCTTTGTGTCCTCAGAACCATCTTCCACTGCAGGGAATTGCAGTCACAAATTTTATTTTTTATGTTCCCAAATTTTTGTGGCAAGGAGGACTGTAATTTTATGAGTTTATGAAAAAAGAGTTTATTTTTGTTGATTATTAAGAAATAAAGGTTGAAAGGCAAAAAAAAGGAAAATATGGAGGAAATTATTTCAAACAAATGGTCAAGTCTCAGAACTAAAACCACCTGAAAAATCCTAGGCTGCCTTCTCCCTCCTCATGCAAATTCTGGTGCCTGTCTTCTATCAGTTTTGTTGTTCTTTCCTGTATTATTTCTATTTGTGCTATGCACTACCTTTGATTTCTATGTAGTACCCAAGGTGTGGACTCTGGTTTTCTACTGTGACATAATAATGCTAAGCACTGGATCCAGATGGAGCCCAAGCCACCTGCTGTATTTTGTTCCATTGCCTGTGAGAACTGAGAGAGGAAAAACCAAGAGGCATCCCCAGCAAAATATTCTGTGCAAAATCCCTTTCTGGCTGCTCCTTACAGTGCTGTAAAAGCAGCAAACTGTCACTGTACACATCTCATGATACCTTGTTCTGCTTTCTGATTCTTATGTGCATCACTTTATAGCCCAGCCAAGACCATGGAGTTCAGTTTCCATTTCACTGTAACACAATCTTTGCCCTTGCAGTTCCAACCACTTTTAGTATCCTAAATGGAAATACAGAAGGAGAGCAAAAAGTGGAGCATTTATTGCCCTTATTTGTAAACAATCAAGCAAACAAGGTGGTACGGAAGCTGACATAACCTGTCTGCTAGTAACTAGAGAACTTGCTCTACGTGATCATAAATGTATGTGTTTACCATATAAACAGATATTTTCTTCTTTATAATCTAAAGAAATCATGGTTTATAAAGGAACCTTTCCCTGGACAAAACTCTTTAAATACCTTGTCAGTGATCAATGGAAAGAGAGTTTCAGCTATTTAAAGATTTATGCGACAGAGTGGAGGTTTAGAATTACCAGTGAGAGACCAGGCTGACTGAGCTCTCAGTTCAGCTTTGAGCCATGAAATGCTTCTTGAACTCTGCTGCTGGCCACCAGGCATATTCTGATTTCAGGATAGCACGGACTTTTTTCTAGAGTGAGAGTAGGAGGGAGATATATCTCTCCCTAGAGACAGTGCAGGCCATGTAGGGTCTGAAAATGCTGAGAAGGTTAACAGATCAACTGGACTCTGCTAATTCTTGCATTATCTGAAATCATATGATTCCATAAGGTCCTACTTTCTCTTTTTGTCTTATTAGATATACAGCTGCATGCATGCTGCAGGAGTCTGGTGATTCCTGGCTGAGCCCCAAATTTGCCTTGACCCATTCTGCTTGATTCATTCTCTTTTGAGCTTGCTAAATGTTTTCTCATTCCTTTTTTCTCTTTGATTTACTCTCATCCTTTTCTCCCACACACATGGTATCTTGACTACTTTTGTGAAGTAGCCGCTTGTGCAAGATCAGAAAAAGGGCCTTTAGAATGTGTTTGGAAGGTTCATTCTTGAGCTTTGGTTCATTTTAGAAGAGTGAGATGTGTTATCTTCATAAATTAAGTGTAGCATTTCAGGCTAACTGTAAAAATCGTGCAGAAGCATATTAGCTTAATGGAAGTACAGTGCTTCAATAAATTCAGTGATAGTAATAATGATCTTGAATTGGTCTGTTCCATAATAAAATGCTCAAAGCAGATTGTGAAGCTTGTTATTGGAGTAGAGGTCAAGAATTAGTGAGATTTGAGGTAGTAGTTGGACATTCCATTAGACCAAGATTATTAGTTGTTCAAACTCTGAAAACAAGAGTTTTTCTTATCTTTATCTGACTTCTGGCTGCTACAATGAATCCTAAGTAGGAATGAAAAATAACTTTTGGTTTATACTTGCGGTACATTTCTTCACAGTCTGAATTTAAAATTATATTTAACTGGTGCTGATTTGTAGCAAGAGTTTTAACTGTGTTAGGACTCCAAGGTCACCATAGATAATTTGACTTCATGGTTGGTTTCTTTCCTGGAATATTATTTCTGGTGTGAACGTTTAATAATCAAAAAAGCACCACTTTAGGACTTACATACAAATGGAAGAAGGATTTCCAAATGTCTTTAAAGATGCATTTTTTTGTCTTCCATTGCTGATTTAGAAAATGGAGCATTGTTGGTTTGTTCAGTAGTCTTATTCCATTGCTAGGAATAACTTTTATTATGCTACTGTGTACACAAACTACCATGGTGAATGTTAATTGCTGCTATTAGGCATTGGCCAACAATAACTATGTCATTGTCAATTCTGTGGAAAACTATTTGGGGAAAAAGAAAACCACTAATCACAGAGAGCCCTGAATGCTTAATTAGCAGAGTCTTCAACTACATCCCTTATGATGAGGCGTTTCTCTGCATATTTCTTTTTTTACAACTGGACCTAAATGTACCATCTAAAGTGTCAGATAAAAATCATTAGAGTGGTTTTTTTTTTGTGAGGAAATATATCAGACCAGGTCAGGCCATAAATGATGCTGTAGTGGTATTCTGATTGCATCAGTATTTCCATTATGAGTCCATTTTTTGCACAATTCTTCAAAGTCAAAAAGGGACATGGTTTAATTGGTATCCTTCTGGAAAGAGGGCAACATTGTGCATGTATATGTCTTGATAGTTATTTTTTCATGTTCCATTAAAACTACATAGTTATTTGTTTTATACATAGAAATATATTTAATTTATAAGGACAATTTCTTTGCTTCACTATCAACTGAGTTAATTGCTTACTTAGTTTACTTATTTCTTTTTTACTTTTTTTTTGCTTCACTCTCAACTAAGTTAATTGCTTACATGTCTGCTCTACTAGAATTATTATCTTTTAAAATACTTAATTTTCAGTCTTGGGGACTTGGTTTCTGTAAATGAAAAAGTTTTCCAATTCTTAGGGTTTCAGTGATGTATTCTTCATTTAGTGAAAAAGGAGAAAATGTAACTTCCTGAAGTATCTGAGATTAAGTTAATTGAATGGGTGAATAAGAAAGAATGAAAGCATGGTTATTAATACTATCATTGTAAATATATGAGCAGAGGTTGTATCTTCGTTGTTTTGAGGAACTTTACTGGTTTTAAGGAGCGCTGTTGTTGGTTCCTCTGTGATCTTCATCATTTGAGAGATTTGAAATGGGACCTGAATATAGCAAGAAGTAAAGGTGGGCAAACTTTCAAAACTGTTTCACATACACATGGTAACCACTGTGTAATTCTGCTAGTTTAGTTTAGAATAATTACACTGACTGTATTTCCATTTTAGAATTGCAGCAGTGTACCGCAGATGCTTCATCAGGGCAGTGACACAGCCCATTATGTTATAGACCTGCATATTTACTTACTTAGTTTTTAAGGCAACATAAAATTGAAAGCATGAAAACATATGGCATGTAATTACACTTAATTGTAGAATTTAGCTTGAAATGCAAACTGCTGCATCCATAATCCATTTCCTCTGAAGGCCATTGTTTAGGGCCCAGTCAGATAACGGTTATGTGTAGAAGATAGGGAGGAAAATCTCATGCAGCATATCATCACATCAGAGAGTTGATAAGTAGCCAAGAAGGCTGGAATGCTGCCAGCCGGGCTATATTTCATTTCTATATAATTTATAGTACTGGCTGTGATGCCTGCTACTATATTTTCATCCTGTTTCCTGTATTTAAACGAGTTCATTGAGGGGGGAGAAATCACAGTATTTCTGCTTTAGAGAGTATATTTTATTATTACTATGAAGCATACATTTTAAAATGCTTTAATTTGGAAAGAACTCTTCCCTCCTCTTGTCCCCAAAATACTCAGAGCAAACTCACCAAAAGGCCTGGGGACAACTGTGAGGTCTTGAGTCAGAATGAAGTCCTCACTGTGCTGTCTTAGCAATTTCTGCTCCAGCCTTCACTGAGGCCCCGAGATGCAGTCCCAGATTATCTCTATCCTCTCCCTCCTTTATGTCTGCCTTGTGTTGTTTGCAGCTTTCCCTCAGGTACCAGCTTGACTTACAGAATCTCCACCATCGACCTACCCAATACTAAAGTTTTTATGCTTGCATAACAATGTATGTTTTCCCGCAATCCTTCCCATAATAAAAAGAGTTTTGGCGCTGCTAATTTGACAGTATGTGTTCTGTGTGATTGCAGAGCCTGGCATGAAATGGGAGTGGGTGAGTGTGTTTACCCAGCTCAGCCTAATCTGCCTTCTAGTGATGACCCTTCTGTCTGGGGGTCATGTAAACTCTCTTAGGCGATGTCTATGCTGATCCTCTGTGTGGGTGTGAATTTCAATGACATTTTACATTAAGGCTAGAATAAATACCAACAGCGTGTTTTGCCAAGGGCTTGGTCAGCAGTCCTCAAACCTGACAGAATTAAATTAGAAAGGGAAATGTCTTGATGTTGAAGAAAGAGAAATAGGAAAGATTCAGAAGAGCTGAGAAGTGTTTGTATTATCACTTGGAGTACAGGTTTTAGAGAATACAAATCAGGATTGGAAAAAATCCAATATTTTGTATGAAACATCTATTTTTGAAACTTTCTACCTAGGAAAGATGTAAGGGAGATAAACATTATTTGTATCAGTATAAAACCAGTAACATGTTTGCAAATGGTGAAAATTATGAGGCATTTATCAAACTAACATTTTCATTTGGAAATATTTCAAAAATAAACAACCTTTTATATGGAGATTAAGATGTAAGATAACTGCATTTAATACTCTGGAAAGTACTAAGTGTCTTAGAAACTAAAGCACTGCCTTCATTTTAGCAGACTCCTGAAACACAATATATACCAAGAAGTGTAACAGAGTGGTTTCAGGTAGCAAAGAAAAAAAGCCTGGTGAAAGTAACATTGAGGGATTTGGCACTCATTGCTCTTGACTAATGAATCACTTCCCTGGATTGGGTTTCTAGTCTAGAAGGTGAAGAAAATAAACACCTCTAAGTCTGCCTTATTATCTGATGTTTGTGAAGTAGCTGATGAATGAGGGGATGTAAATGTTAAGTGCTGTTACCACAATAAGTAATCTTCTTGTGGTATTTGAGTTGCAAGAGAATCTAAACCTTCAGCCTTTTCTTGTTAATGAAATCTCAGTTAAGAATATGACATCTTATTACTGAAATAATTAGGACATCTTTAGGATTTAAGGGTCAGGAGGACTGTGGACTCATTGACCCTATAGACAGAGTATGAAGTATTTGCCACTCCTTTCCTTGCTAAAGACAGACACAAAGCTTATTATCACAAAATATAAAACATGTAGCGAGAGTTGTCACAATTTTTGTCTCCTAAACACTAATCTAGCCCCAAATCCAATCTGGCAAACATCTTTCCATAGATTTTTAGGATGATATTTTGTTCATGTTCTTATACACGAACCACGCTGCTAAGACCTTTATCACAGCATTCTACAAAGACATCAGAAAGTTTCAAAAGCTATAACTGAGCAGCTTGCCTGGTGCAATAAAGTAAAGCACAGGCCCTCTGTGCCTTTTGTCTTTTTTTTTTTTGCTTGGTACTTATATGCAGAAAGGATGCAAGAAAGTTTGCAAAGGTTTATCTCCTTTAATCATGAGAAAAATGTCTTCCATGAAGCTTTTCCATCATGTTCAGAATTGTGTCCAGTTTTACTTTCCGGCAGGGGCATTCAGTGTCACAAGTAGTTGATGTAGCCATCAGACTGAAATGGCTTTTTTTTGTCTTGTGGTCTTCTCTTTAAATATTCCAGAAGTCTGACTTGAATAGTTATTATTTCCAAATTGTTAGAAACATGGCTATACTGCTTCCTAGTGGGGAATGAAAGAATATCTTGTTCTCATTTGATGAAACTTTTTTTTATCTTTGTGCTTGTGTAGTTCTTTGATTGGTTTGTTTGTTTTTTGATTTTTGTTTTTTTTGGTTTTTTTTTTGGGGGGGGGTGTTTAAAATTCTCTGGATTTGGTGCAATACCAGAGTATTTAGAGCTTTACTCTTTTCTGTTGTATGGTTTTATATCAGTGAAAATTGACTTCAGTGAATTTGTCCTAGCTGACAGCAGTATATGTAAGAGCGTATAAAAGGCAGAATGCCTTGCTGTTTTACAAGGGGTCTTTACTTCAGGCTACTGCATGCTGTTTACAATCCGAGACAATAAATCACCTAAGCTAGCGACTGTAATCTCCCCTGGAGATGGGCAAGCAAAATATTCCTTTCTCTTACCTCCTCTATGGCTTATCTCTGTTGGATAGCACCACGCACTTCTAAAAATATGTTTTCTAGGGAGGTAGAGAAAATGTAAGTAACCTAGAATATGTGGAGATGCATTAAAAACAGCTTGACGGAGAGAAATATCTGTCAATGAGAGAGATGATTGCTTTTTGAAGCATTCATTGGGAAAGAAGTGGCACTGTGCACTGACCTCCCCAGGAGAGCCAAGCTGTGAGTTCCTCCAGCACATTAGTGGTGTCTGTGTGGTGATACAGATGTTGGGCTGACACTCAGGAGATCTGCAAAATAAATTCCTTGCAGACAGTTGGGAATGTAGCACCCAGCACCACAGCTCAGCACTGGCAAAAGGGCAGTGTTGTTTTTCCGTCTCTCCCTGGTTTTGACTGCTTAGGGATGGACTCGGTGTTATTATTTACGTTCAACTGGTGCCTGAATAGTTCTTCTAATTTTTAGGGAAAATGTGGAAGCGATAAGGTGCTGCTCAGTGTGTGAGTGGTGGGTGTGCAGAACTTCAGAGCAGAACAGATTGATGCAGTCTCTTTAGAAAACACCTGGAGCTGGAGGTCCCAGTGCCCAGATCTGGGAACAGGACTCAATAGTTCAACAGTAGAAATTCTTCCTCATGTCCTGGTAAGGTGTAGACTGTATTTCTCTCTTCACATTACTTTTTTCACTTAGAATCCCAAGTTTGCTCAGAATCAAAGTGAGATGAATGTTATCAGAGTCCACAGTTTCATGTTTGGGATGTTTGGTTTTTAAGCAGTTCCAATTCTCTAAAACTGCTTTTCACTTTCAGCTGGTCTTCTTCCAACACTCCATGGCTCATGAACCTACCAACCATTGTAATGTCTCAGTTTAGATGTTAATAAATAGAATTGGTAGTATCTCAGAATAGCTATGATCCCTTCTTATATGTGTAATAAGGGCTGAATTTGTGATTTTATGTCATTCACAATCACATTTCCTTGTCAGACATGCTTATCTATTGATTTGTTGTAGTGAGACAGCTGATAAAATACAGTATGTCAAAAATAAAATCTGTTCTTGGTGCATGAAGATATTCCCTATAATATGTGCTGCTGTTAATACTGGTTAGATACATGGCTTCCCTGCGCATTAAAATCAAAGCATATCCCTTTGTGTTTAGACAGCAATATACACAGAAGTAGTGCTCCCTAACATTTAGAATTTCATTATTGAAAACTAATTAAATCCAGAGTGCATTTAATTTCAGCCATTTGGTTACTAGGGTTCAAAATAACTGAGTGCATAGGCATTTGTGGGAATTTGTCCCTCCAAGGGGTTGCAGAGGGAACCATGTCCTTGGTGCTCCAGGTGTGCCAGCATTCCGTGTGAGCTGCTCTTGTCACATTCCCACCTGAGCAACACATCCCTGCCTGCAGAGCTTTGGCTTTTCCTCCGTTCTGGTTTGGTGTTTTGTGCCTTCCTCAACCCCATCCCTGCTCATGGGTTTAAGCCATCGTTTGTCAAGAGCAGCACAGGAGAAAATCGCCATTTGAATCTACCTGTCAAACTCTAATATACAAGGTTTTCCAGGGGATTTTGATTTCTACTGTGTTTAATTCTAAGAACTGTGCTAGAAGTTTAAGTGTGCCTGAATTTTTTTACAAAACTGAAGGCTGTAGGCAGTTTCTGTAACTACCAGTGACAAGGTGTTTCTTTTCAAAATAAAACAGCAAAGCTCCTGTAACTGACTAGCAGGATCATTTCTTCCTCTTAAGTCAGAAACAGCTATCAGCTTTCAATTGTAAATTGCAGCTGAAGTTATTCTTTCCATGTTCAGAAAGGCAATATAAAAATAACCTGAACAAACTCATGCACTAACTGATTCTGCTATGCTTAATCAGCTTAAATAATATTTTACTGTCGAAAAGGTCTTACTTAGTTTAATGAAACTAAAAGCTGTTTCTGTTTATGTTCACTATTAGTGAGGATGACATGATTAGAGTGTTGTGTTCAGCAGTAATTCCATTTACTCAGGAACTTGCCTTAATCTGAATGAAAATACACAAAAAACATAGGAAAGCCAAGAAAAGCTACTGATTTTACTTTACTGCCTGAGTAACCAGGAACAGCATAATGCGCAAGTTTTATTAATGTATTATTTCCTCTACAATCAACAAATGTAAAATTGTGTTTCTTTAACTAAATTCCATAGTAAACATTGAAATAATTGATGTAGGTTGACATGTGACCTATCAAAATAGACTGAAGCTTAACCAGAATGTAGAAAAGGCTATCCCGGGACCCATCACATCTCTTTTGATGCCTGAAATCCAGAATTGCCAAGAGCAAATGCATGTGTAATACAAGCCCAAGGGAAGCCCACCTCCCAAAAACACCCCAAGGGATTTCCCAGCCCAAGCTGGTGTTTTTAATAGTCTTTAGTCAGAGTGAGTGTTGTCCATTAATTTGTCTACATATTTTTGATTTGCAAACTTTCAGCATCATCTCTGTTTTTTGTCAGTCAATGCAATGGCCTCTTTGGCTTTTCAGAAGAAGGAAGTCCTCCAGAGGATATAAATCTGTCACCTGCTGCCACCTATTTCTGCTGCTCCATGGCTCTTGTGCTATATCGAGAAAATAGTTTTCCTATCCCTGAATAAAATCTTCATAGGTATTACTGTTTTTAATCAAATCAACAGGTTGGAAACCTGATATTTCTGACAATGAAAGAGGGTGTTGTGCTCAATATAGTGTGAAGGCTCTTGAACTTAGTAGATGTACATACATAAGTAAAAACTGGGGTCATCACTGTGTTCTCAGCAGTTTTTGCACTGATGATACATAGTCAGGGTCATATTTCGGTTCACTTGTGTAATGCTCACACTCAAACACAAAACCTACTGGTAACCTTGTTATTTTTCATATATATATATATATATATATATATATGTATGTATGTATGTATGTGTATATATATTCTTTTCTTTCTTTTATTGACGACTCAGTAATTGTAATACAGTAAAAACCCTGGCAACTGCTTCAAAGGGACTGCAGTCTGAGGTGAAAAATGAGCAGGTTTGTTCTCATGGGGTGAAAAAGAGCCCAAGGTCTGAAACAGCTGGGAGCAATGTGAGATGTTGTGAAATTACCTTCACCACAGGGTTTGTGCAGTGAACTTGGATGGTAAAGAAAGGGTTGAAAGAGAGCAGTGAGATGGATTTCTGAGTATATACATGAAGATGTTTGTACATGATAGGAAAGCAAAAAAAATGATAGAAAAATTGAACTGTCTAAAACCTGCTTGCTTATGAAGATTTTGGGTCTCCTTCCCTTTTTAGTACCTTTGCACTAGCTTAACTTATTTTAGTTGATAAACAGCTAATTAGTCCCAGAGAAAAAAAAAGTAAGAAATTAATCTGTTTAAGATGTTTGTAATTTGACATTTTGAGATTTATGACTGGAGATGAGAAGACACTGTTTGCTTCTTCCACTTTTAAAGTATTTGAGGGGGAAACTCGCCTCATTGACCTGAGCAATACCAAACTCCAAACAAAAAGGCTTGCGCAGCTCAGGTGTGAACAAGAATGAAAAGAAATTCCTATTAACTTCCCATGGCATCCTTTTTTGCTGAAATACTCTTGTGCAGTGCCAAGACGTCTGAGGATGAGGAAACTATGAATTATCTGGCATCCAGTCATCTTATCTTCCCCGTGTTCTTAACTCACCATTTTGGAGCTTGCTCTCATTTCTGGGTGTTTGGGCTGCAGAGGGGAAGTTGGGTGAGGAGGGATATGGAACAACAGACCCCTGGGAATGGTGGGGCATTTGTCCTGCAGTGCCATGGGGATAGCTGCCCATGGGACAGGGGAGCTGGCAGGCCAGACATATTCTCACTTCAGTCTATTTGGGCTGAAATTCCTGCCTAATTCCAGTTAAATTAATCATTTGAAGAATGAGGCAAAACTGGAACAAAAGAGCCAGTGATTGGTGTTCATGAGTTCTTCTCCTCACTCTCCCCCTCTCCTCCTTCTCCCTCCCCTTTCCCATGTTCTATCTGTAGTTTACATGCTTGTATGATGATTCTTCGGTAATTATACAATTTCATCCTCCCAGAGCAGCAATCCTCAGCCTATCATTTAGCATGAAGCCTGAAACATTATATGTATGATATTACAAGCCTGAAATAATGCAGCGGGAATTACGTATTTGATTACAAATGGTAGCTAGGCTGCTGCCCAAGCCATTCCCAATGCACAATCCTTCCTTGGCAGTGCCAGAGGCAGCTCTGAGTGAGACAGGCAAGCTCTGAGCAGCTGCTCTGCCTTCCCTGGAGCAGCAGCTCAGCAGCCCTCCATGACCATTTGTTGCCTTAGTTTGACATTTCTGTGTACATCCAGAGACCTCCTGAGGGGCTGTGGAGCAGAGCTCTTCCAAAATCTGGAAGACTGGAGCTTCTAAATTACAAGTCTAGGACTGGGAAGAAATATAATGTGGCATGGGGAAGGCTGAGGATAGGGAGTGAAGTGTGTGCACATTGCTTGTTTTGTGATGCTGCCCAACATATGGGCTGTAATGGGTGCGTGGCTGCTCATCTGCAAAGCCTTTGGCTGCCACAGCTGACACTTCCTATGCAAGAATCAAAGGCAGAGTTGCAGTGCAGCCTCAGTGAAATTTGCTGTCCCACCTGCAACCTGCTGCCAGTGCTGGTAGCAGAAAATCACGTGTGACGCTGCTCAAGTTCAGCTGGATGTAACTTCTCAGAGAGCCAACAGGTGTTCTTTTTCCACTTCACCCACTGACCCAAAATGTGAGGTGTTCCACTGAAGGGATGCAGTGAGATTCATCACAGACACAGTGGGACGCCTGTGAGTCTGATTGTGAACAAAATGTTATCTGAGTAGTTTTCAGTGGCAATGCAACTGAATCGCATTGTGCTTTTATTGAGTTGTTTAGGTTCATTTGTTTTATGTATACTTTTAACCGCGAAGCTGGGCGGATAAACTAGTTTATGTGTAAATGTCTGAACTGCATAGAATCATAGAATGGTTTGGGTTGGAAGGGACCTTAAAGATCATCTTGTTTCAACCCCCTTGCCATGGGCAGGGACACCTTCCACTATCCCAGGTTGCTCAAAACATTGTCCAACCTGACCTTGAACACTTCCAGGGATGGAGCATCCACAGCTTCTCCGGGAAACCTGTGCCAGGGCCTCACCACCCTGACATCTCATATCACCACCCTGATATCTCATCTAGACCTACTCTCAGTTTGAAACCAATTCCCCTTGCCCTGTCCCTACATGCTCTTGTTAAAAATCCCCATCTTTCTTGTTCGCTCTCTTCAGGGACTGGAAGGCCACTCAAATCTAATTAAATTTGATAAAGTCTTGATTCAGCTTATATTGCTTATAAAGAACAATTTCAAATTTTACAAGAGAAAGCAAACAGGTCTTTTAAATCCATTTCTTCATTTCTTTGTTTGAATGTTTTATGTCCTTGTATTGTTTCTGTGTCCTACAGTTAGATTCCCTGACAAGCCTGAAATGTAAATAAATCTTTTTCCCTGGTCCGTACTTCAGCCTAAATTCTCCATTGAGTTCTCGGTTATATTTAGCTTAGGCAGGCAGCCCTTTGAAGGTTTGGCTTCGGGACCTGGCCTTGCAGCTCTGTGGTGCTGCAGAGGTTCTGGGACAGTGAATATTTCTGGTCTCATCAATTGGGTACAGGAGGGAAGCTCCAAGAGTCTGTGCAAGGCACACCTCTGGCTTTTCTTTTTCAGGGAATGAAAACAACGTGTGGATACAAAGATTATTATATATGGAGACGATTTTTATGTAACCACAGACAACTTTCATAGAAAGAGTCAGGTGAAATGTTTCAGCTGATCCCTCTAGAAATGCAGACAAGCTTAAGAAGGCTCTTCAGATGCTCAGCTCCAGCCTTGTTCTGCCATCTAGTGTTTAACGTGGACAGTTTCACTTCAGCAAAGCGATTTTGACATTTATTTTAGAGAAAAAGAAAACACTTTAAAGAAGGCGAAAAAACAGCATTTCTTAGTGTGAAAAAAAAGGTAGCACAATTGGCCAAGACTCAATACAAATGGCATTATTTGCATTCTAAGTAGAACTACTCTTGTAGAGAGTAAATTATTGGTTGTCATTTAGGTTAACATTTTTCACTGGCAGAGCTATAAAAGTTTTTGTTAGTCACACTGTTTTGGATTTTCCTTTGTTTAGTTAAGAGCAAATTAATTTTGAGAGTGAATCCAGCTGTGTCTTAGCGTGTATCTCTTATTATAAATAGTCACCAGACACTTTGGATAATTAGTGCTCAGATTTTTTGGTGGCTTTTTTGTTGGTTGTTTTATTTTAGACTATTTGTTTTTTACTGTTTGACATCTGAATAATTAGTTGATTAGCTGGGCTTTTAAAGCTAGAAAATAATTGGTTCTATTTCAGACCCTACAAGATGTTCTTTATCAGACAGATTACTTCTGACTAGGGATGGTGTGGAAACTTATTTAACTGGGAGTTATAGTACAAAACTGTGTTGATGGGATCCCTGTTAAAATCTGGAGCAAAACATGTATCAATTAAGTGCATTTTTTTATTGTACATTGTTTACAGCTGATTTCATCTTCTGGTTAGTAAAAAGATTCTAATGACATCCTCAAAAGTTGCACAGTCACTATCTTCCACCAGTAACAACTTCTTACTTGGCTGGTTGCTTTTCTGTGTTGGTTTTTTCAAGTATTTTGAGGGGCAGGGGAAGCTTATTAGTGTCAAATTTTAATAAGTAGTGCTATTGACTGAGGAAAAAAGAAAGCAAAATAAACATTTTCAGAAATGTAAAGTAAAGCAGTGACCTCTTGAAGAACAAGTCTTAATAATTTTGATACATCTGAGGAAAATGGGAAGAAGAGAATAAGAAGAGTTTACTTCTTTTTGCAGTAATAATACATTTGGTTATGGCAAAATGAAGGAAAGGCACTGGCCTTTTGGGGAGCCAGAGTGTGATTTGTCTGGGGAACTGAGCTCTCCTGTGCCTTTCTTGGTATTGCATGAAGATAATTTTCAGACTGCAAGTAAATCACATGAAAGAAATCTTGGCTGAACTTTAGACAACAAGAATGGAAGTGGTGGAAATAGTTGGCAGTAGTATTATCCCAGTTGTGCTGAGAGGCAAAGAAAATGATGGGAGGAAAACTAGGTTTTAAAGAGATACAGAGAGAAATTCCAGAGGAAAAATAAAATAAACACAAAGCTATAAAAATACATAATTTCAACATTTTATGTTTAATAAGGATAAGGTTTCAGATTCCATTTGATACTCTTTCACTTCTGTAGACTTACAGTACTTTATAATTGGCAGAAGACTTCTTCAGCCCTAAGACTAGTTTCTTATGTCAAAATCTGAAATTCTCTTTTCATATGTTGCAGTGTCATCAAAATTTGCTGATAAAATAAGAATGTATAGCATAATTCCATGAAATGCCTAAAGACTGTGTAGTTTGAGATGCAGGATGGATGCTTCAAGGTGCCCCTGGTCTTCCTCATCCAGTTTTAGTTCTATGTCTGATCAGTCTCTGGGCACTGTCCTCTGAAATCATAAGAAACCTGGAATGTGATAATGAAAACATTATTATTACTGTAGATCTGTTGATAGCTCTGAAAAACATATGGATTAAAATATCCTGTTGGCATGTTGAGCAGCACAGTGTAGCACAAATCTCCATGAAAAGGATGGATCAGGAAATTGTACATCATATCTCTTCTGTGATGCCAAGCTTTCACATTTCCTTCAGATCTGCATCCTTTTTGGTCTCTGTGGTAACTTGGAGAATTAGGGACATCAAAATTTTGTATGTCCTTCTCTTTCAAAATGTAGAAAATTTCTCAGTACTTTTAAATTGTAAAAGGCCTACTTGATTTTTCTATCTTATTTTAAAGAGAAGCAAGAAAATTTTGTTTGCCTACTTGTCTTTGGCTTGTTTAACATTTTGAATGGTAAGTTCATCTTTCACACACTTTCTTTGTCCAAACATACCTCAAGCATTCCATCTTTCTTCTCCTTTGGTACATGGAGTGCTTATCCTCAAAAAACTTCAGCTACAGTCCCAACAACATTAAAGCATGCAAAAGCTCTGCAGAAGTTCACCTCTGAATTGTAATGCACAGGCTTTAAGTGGTTTGGGGTTTTTCTCTGCTTTCTGGAAAATATGATCCTGTCTTCTGCTATTTATATCTTGTATCCTTATAAAGATAAAAAAAAAGAGGGTGGTTTGTTTTGTTTTCTGTCAGATTTGGCTCATAAACTTTACAGCTCATTTTATGTTTGTAGAACAGGGTCTTTGCTCCTATTTGCACCTTCAAATGTGACATATATTTATGTTATAAGACATGCTATGTTCAACCTTTTTATTTTTATTTTCTGGTATGAAGCAACTTATAACTAAAAGAAAAAAATCAAATACATAAAAATCAGGGGCAGAATGCTCATTTTTGGTGTGTTTGCAAGTTATCTAAGAAAATTGCATTTTGCTGCTGCAGAAGGCCCTTATCCTATAAGCCAGGTCTTTGTGAATGTATTTTTGCAACCAGTCAATGGATTTTATGATGGTTCAGATGTCAAAAAAATCCCATTCAGTCTGAATTTTGTAACACTCAGCATGCAGTCTTGTCTTTATTCCTTTCACAATAACTCCTCAGCATCCAGTCATATTCCTATTCTTCACAGATAAACAGGATTATTTGTTTTTTTAAGTCAAAATCAACAGACATATTTGGAACTGTCAAGTATGAATACGTTATTTATGCAATAGTAAAAACTCTGATGGATAAGTATGTTCAGCTGTGTATTGAAATGGTACAACATAGCTCTGATATTTTCCTAGTTGCCAACAGACAATTTTTACATTTAATGTGGAAATTTGCATCTCAAAAAGAAGAGCTGCTCTGTTTGCCATGCAGTAATCTCAAATCCTTTCTGGCTACCATTATGCATACCCTATTGCTTTGTCATTTTGAATCAAAATTTTCAACGTATATATCTTGATTATTGTCTACATTCATGAAAAAAGTAAAAAATAAAAATGATTGCATAATTCCATCTAATGGAGAAGAGGAAAAAGACTGAAAAAAACCCTTCATTTCAATTCCCATCTTGCAAAAGGCTTAAAAATGTTTTGATGTCCATTTTAATAATGCTTAAATAACAGACTTTCATGCTCTTGTCCAGAGCAGGGGAACATTTTCTCAGTGGGAGAGGACGAGGGTCTTCCAGAGAGAACACACAACTCACTTTTCTTTGGCACAAAAAACACACACGTGTTTGAGCAAATATACAGCCTGTGTTCTGCAGAAAACTTAAAGCAAACATGATGTAACTCTAAAGAGGTACAAAATAAAAGAAGGGAGGGAATATTGTGCCTTCAGTTCAGGGCAACAGAGTCATTTATCATGAAGCAGCAGATGGAAAAGGAGCTATGCCAACAGGCAAAGCTTCTCTGGCCCAGGTTTCTTGCTACCTCCTCACCCAACACCTGTCTTCAAGTGACTGCAGATGAGGAAACATGTTGACTTTATTTTGCATATTTTCCCTGTCTTCATTAAAGCCTCAAATTTTGCTGATAATCCTGCAGGGGGAGAAGAGCAGCATCATAAGCCAGAGATGTCCATGCTTACTGGGTGTGGGAATGAATGGGAAAGGGGTGAGGGGGAGAGCAGACAAACACACCAAGGTGTGATGAGAAGGAAAATGAGAAGGGGAAAAAAAAGAAAGTAATATATGGGTTTTTTTTCCCCCTCTTTCCTTTGTAGATATGGCTCTTTAAGAAAGTAAAATACAAGGCACCAGAAAAGACTGCTAAAAAACTTATATTAGCTCCTTGCGTGTTCTAGTCTGTAGTAATTAAAGATTCTTCTTTTCCCCCAGCATGTTAGTTTTAAAAAAACTGTATGTTCAAAATGCAAATAATTTTATCGTATTTCACTCCTTCCAACTCATCACCATATTCCAAATGTATTCTACAATTTCAGCTTCACAAGCTCAGATGCCTCTTTGGCTGATTCAAAACACTCAGGTATATTTATTATTATTTCCAAGTTACACTTACAAAGCTGTAAATGATAAACAAAAATAGCTCTGGCTACATTGAATATTGGTAAGAATGTATTTTTAAAATCACTTTACTATCGTTGGATTGTGTTTTGCATTATTCCATGTGGGCAAGAAAATCCGATAAACCTATTTTCAGAATGAAAGAAATACACTTATGTATTTGACCTTCCAAGTTGTCAGCAATGCATCTACTCACTTTTAATCTCCATTACTCTACAGCCAAACTTTCATCATTTATCATAACATCAGTGTTACTGGCCGCTTTTTCAATTTTCTGAAACATTTGAAATGTTAAGAAAAACATTTTGACAAAATGCACAGCATACAGACAACATTTCCACTTAAAGAGGTGTCCTTTCTTTCAAAAGCGTGAAATTAGCTAAAAAATAAAAAACCTTACAAATTATTTTCCTAGAAATGCTATCGCCTTCATCAGTAAGTTCATTAAGTCAAAATATGCTCCTCTTGATAGAAATAAGGGTGTTCTGTTGTTAACAGCATTTTCTGAAATAGTAGAGCAGAAGATGCATTGAACAGTCAGTAAAGATAAAAAACATGTATCTTACACTACATTAAATATCTTAGCTTGCTGATACTTTTTTTAATATTATTTTCTCTCTGAAATTCTCCTGCTGCCCACAGATCAGTAATCAGAAATGAGATTATTTTGATGTTTAACCCCAACACTGCTGTTAGACATTACCTATCCTATGTGGAGGTCAGGGGAATGCTGACTCACAAGATCTACTTGGACATGCAGAATACAGAATGTTTCTTTTTCTCCTGCTTGGGAGAGCTCTGTGCTGCTCTCCCCTGGCTGCTGTTGCCTAGAGGACAAGTTTTCTCATTAGTTAATTGAGGTGTAATGTATTTCAAGATGCTCCTCTTGAAGTGGACTCAGGCTCTGGTCACATCAGATAAAAATCAGAAGGTTCTGCAAAGTTGTCTGTGCTCACAGTGTCTTCATGAGTGGATTCTTGGGTGTGGTCCTTGGTTCCAGTTCACTTGGAGACTCCGACTAGGAGCCAGCTCCTCACAGTCCCCCAAAAGCTGTTCCACAGTGCCCAGAGGTGCACAGGCAGCTCTGCCACCTCGTGGAAACCACTTTTTTATGACTTGCTTGGAATTTCTACCTTTGAACTGAACCCAGTTCTTCATTAAAGGTTCTGAACTTACTTTTGGGAAGAAAGAAAAGAACTAATCATTACTTGATGTGTTTCTGCTAACAAAGGCGGTCTGGTAATTGCAGACACAGAAATTTGAAGTTTCAGAAAAGACAGTTTTGGAACACTACATATTCCTTTGGAATCAGCATTCCACTGGCTCTTAGAAACTGCATTGTATTCAGGAACTACCTCACTGCTGTGTTCATCTTCCTCAGGAGGGGAAGCAGAGGGGCAGTCACTGATCTCTTCTCTTGACCAGTGACATGACCCAAGGAAACAGCAGGAAGCCATGCCAGGGAAAGTTTATGTTGGATATTGGGAAAACATTCTTCTCCCAGAGGATGGATGAGCACTGAACAGGCTCCCCAGGGCAGTGGTCACAGCACCAAGCCTCCCAGATTTCAAGAAGGGCTTGGACAATGCTCTCAGGTTCACAGTGGGATTCTTGGATCAGGAGATGTGGGTTCTCGTGTTTCCCTTCCAACTCAGGATATTTTATAATCCTGTGAACATATAACTTAGGATAACTGAGATACTTTGGTTACATCTTGACTGTGGCAGGTACAGTTTTAGGAAAAAAGCAGAAACCTGAAGGGTTGTCCCAACTCCTGCCAGCTGCTGTGCCACCCCAGTGGGCTGCCTGCCAGCTGAATCTAGGCAGCCACAGGCAGCAATCTGGCATCCTCTGAGCACAGATGCAGCATTCCTCTGTTCCAAAGGCAAGGGGAGGTGGAGTGTGAACAGGAGTTACTTTTGTGCTGCTCATAAACAAGTAATATGCATAAAAAAGAAGAATAATAATTAGGCATAAAACTGTGTTAACATGTAGGTCAGTTCTCCTCATTTGCTTGTTGATGTGGCAGAAACACTCCTGGAGATCATAGACAAAGAATTTTTTATAAACCAATGCAAGGGCAAAGTACAGAGATCAAAATGAGATCCAGAGAAATCCCCAGGCAAAGCAGAGGAAAATGTTTGTATCTGTTTTTTATGAAGTTTTTTTTCTAAAATACTTTGCTGGAACAAACAACTTATTTTAAATGTTTTCTTAAGCTGTGACTTTCTTCTGAGATGGAAAATTTCCTAGTAAATTCAGCCCACAAAATTCTGGAGTAAACCCAGTGGTAGTTTTACCCTGACTTTGTACTCATTTACTGTACCAGTGATGAGACTGGTTGGCTGACCCTTCCTATTTTTTGTCCTTGTACAGATGGCACTGATGGGAAGCTCCATTCTCTTATCCAGCCTGCCGATTGCCAGCAACCTGAATGGGCTGGAGCCCTGTGGTGGGTGGAAACAATTCCAATTTGCAGGCAGCTGGCAAGAGGGATATTACTTGATTTGCTTTCTTTTTTCATAGTCAATTCTTGTCCTTTGCTGGCTATTTTTAGATGACTGCATATTCCAGCATCTCTAGATGGTGACAGCACTTCACATCTGATGGTGTCTCGTGTGGCTCACTCCTTCCACAAGTTGCCAGAAACAGGTGCCTCATCTAAGTGATTAAAGCAACTCTTAAAGAACAATATTGATTTAGGGCATTTAGGGATTTGGCTCACCCTTTAAAATCCATCAGTCTGAAAACAAAGCATAAAGGTCTTGAAAGAGGCACAAGGCTAGATACATTTATTTTGAAAATGCTAATGGAGAACGTGGAACAGGAATTGGGGAGGTTGCCAAATCCAATTGGGAAAAACACTGTGGGGAAAAGGGAAAGATATTAAAAGGCAGGGAGGGAGGCAAAGCAAAAGCCATAAATTTTTCATCATGAAGGATCATTCTAGCAGAGCTGACTCAGGGCTTCTTAACAATGTAGGCAAAAATAAATTTTCCTCTCCCAGCTGCTGAGGAGTAGAGCTTTGACAGAGTGCTGGCTGAAGAGCAAAGAGAAAATACTTAACTTTGTGCTGGCCATGCTAATATTCAGCAAAAGGTGTAAGGCTGGCCCTCGTCCTGTGGGTGGAAAAACTAAAAAAAAGAGATGCACTCTGCCAGCAGAGCCTTCTACCACCACTGGCCCTACCTTCTCCCTTTGCCAAGCAGCTGGGCTGCTTTTCCAGGACTGTGGCATAGGCTAACAGCACAGCAGCCCCACATCTGTCCTTTCCAGGGACAGGGAGGGCTGGCCTGGGCAAGCTTTTCTCATCCCTGTTAATGCTGCCTTCATATGAGTGAATGAAGAAATCATAACTTATGTAAATAATTTTGTCAATTTGAAATTTACATTCTGAGGCCAATATAAGTAGTTGTCAAATGGTGGTGAATCCTGCTGTGGTTTGCCCAGGACCTCTTCTTCATCCTATTTATTGTTCATGTACCTCTTAACGAGTCTGACATGGTTCCCTCAAACTGTGAGCATGGCTCTGTCACCAGCTGTGTTCAGTGGATGTGGAAGAGTTAATGGGACAACAGTGAGGAGCAGAAAATACAGACACTGCAGATATCTGTAAGAAATGACAGGGAATCTATAAATCCCATGATTAAAGAGATGTAACCTTTTGATACCGGGCTTTAGGTTCATTTTAATCCTTGGGTGTTGCTAGAGGTATTAATTCAGAACCTACTGATTTTCATGACTTTGTGGAGATTTTGGGCCAAATGCTGACGATATTCCTTATCCTTGTTGTATTCCTAATCAGTTTTGCTTGAAATAATTCTTCTAATAAATCAGCTTTAGGACAGAAACAGGATTTAAGGCTTTAATATGTGGCAGCAACTCCTTCTTTATATAGGCCTTGTATTAATAGCATTAAAATCACATGCAAAATGTATAACAAAATGTATTTGGTGTTGCTCTTCCAAGATGTTACTTCAAAGATGAGCTTTGTGTTAACAGACTAACAAATGAAACAAGGTATCTGCAAGTTCCACGTTGATTTGGGTTGTAAAGTTGCTATGCATCCACATTCACTATGGAGTGAATTCAGCAGAAGACTGCAATACCACATAAATCTTACACTAGCTGGAAAACAAAAAGAATGCAGTAGGGATAACATTGTGGCCTCTCACCCCTTTCTTCCTCCCCTGAATTCAGTGTGTGAAATAAAGATATTTCATTTGAGTTTTGGATATCAAAAATAAAAATTTATCCATGACTGAACAATATAAGTTTTGAACCTTAATTGTTGGGTTCAACTGTGGGGATGTAATAACATTGTATATGGAGAAGCTAGATTAAAAACATCTTGGGGAACAGTCTTGCTTTTAATTCATTCTTTTTAAAGTGCTGTAACTCTTGAAGGTAAAATGTTTTAAAGCATATTGATTTCTGGAGTAGAGAAAAAAATAAAAAAGAAAAGCTGTTTTAGAAGCTTTGTGAGACCTCCAGCCTTTGGAAGGTCTATTGAACAAGCAGCTTTTTTCACCCACCTTTGTAAAGGAGTATGGCTGCTAATCCAAATTTATCAGGATATGAAACATTGATCATGACCCATGAAATGTTTTATTCAACTGAAAGTACTCTGTATACACTGAATGACTTTTATTTGTTCCTCAAAGGGACTGTTAGCAGACTTTTCTAATAGTCCTTGAGCTAAGTAATGTATTAATAAAAGGGTCTTGCAGGTAACAACTTGTGTTTCTGCATTACTCAGTGACAGATAGAAACCAGAAAGAACTTGTGCTTTCTCTGCTCAAAAACCTGATTTTCAGACTATGTAAGATGCTAAGGACATGTTGTAAGAGCAAATCACGTAATGTTTTTATACATTTCACACAGTCATCCCTTCGTCACTTAATCAATTGCTAACACAGTTTTCAGGGGAAATTTCACCAACCTAACTAGAGTTACCGCTGCACTAATTTGCAGTGGTGAAACTCAAATCCAGTATGACTGTCATCTTAATTTTTGATTGCAACAAGCTTAATTCTGACCATTCACTTGCTAAGCATGATTTTAGAATACAACCTTTTTTTCTTTTCTTTTGCAGTCAAGGGCATATAAGCTTTCTAAGATTTATCCTTTTCTTCTTGTATAACTCATGAATTTATGAGGCTTATGTGTGGACAATCTGTAGGATTTTTTACCTAAAGCTGTGAGAAAACGAAGGAGATGGCAGGGATGCTCAAGTCTAGGATCCTCTCCCCACCATGACTGCTGTATTGCCTACTTTTTTTTCTTGAAGCATTTCACACCAAACACCTTCACCCTTAATTTTCTGAAGCCACAGTTCCCTAATTCTCCTCTGCAGAAGTAACCTCAAGACAAGGCAGCCCCATGTGAAGTTCTAATTGCACTAAAATTATAAAAGCTTGGACTAAAGAAGCCATCAGGCTGGTCAAGACTCAAACTGCTGACAATGATTTCCCTGTATCCAGATTGCATAGATCCCCAAAAGCTATTTCAAAAAATTTCACTTAGTTTCCTGTGTATATGCTGCAAATGAAGGACTCTGGTTTTGACCTTTTTTTTTTCTCCACATTTCTCTGGTGTTTTTTTCATGGATAAAACCCTTTTTTTGCACTGATGATTTTCTGCTCTCTATGAATAACTTGTCAGAACCAACAGGAATATCCAGTACCTTGTCAGTGCCCTCATGATGCTGGTAAATGGTACTTTTCCAAAATGATTTACCAGATGGATAAGATGAAGGTGTAATTGGCTAGGTGAGAAACCAGAAGCAGCCATGTTTTGCAATCTGAAATGAGAGCAGTTGCCACCCTGGCTCTTGCTAGAGTTACAAGTGCTGTATTTATGCCTGCTTTTGAGCAAGAATATAAAAGCAGCCACCTTAATTGTTTTCATTTATCCTCAGTTTGGATGTTATGGTGAGTGCTGCTAAAGTTTCATGATCCATAACATTCTGGACTGGAGATCAGGATGCTCATGAATGAAGTGAAAGATGAATTCCCAGGAGCTCCAGGAAGGGCAGGGGCTGTGTTGGTGCTGCTGCTCTCTGTGAACACGAGAGGCTAATGCTTTGTGATACGTGTAGGTGGTTTGGGGTTTCAAGTCTGGCCCTTACTGACCTCAAACTGCTAAAGCCTCAATTTACCTAGGTCATCTAGCTGTGGTGTTGCTCCACATCTCAATCAAGTCAGAGCAAACTGAGGCTGCTGGCAGAAGCCATGGCTGTGTTGTCCCCAGTGCTCTCTGCCAGCCATGCCTTTCGCTTGCCTTGAGCCAGCATTAGGGTTTGAGGAGCTGCATGGTCAGGCAGCCCCAAGAACTGATCACAGCAGCCCTGATAAATGAACACTAAAACACAGTAAATTGTTTTTCAGATCAGCGTATTTCACATTGACATAAGACTTACACATATTTTTGTGTCTATATTAATATTATTGAGATTATAATTAGTTATGGGTTTGACGATAGAAAAGGCATGGTGCATTAAAAATTGCAGAAGCTATTTTTGTTTAATATACTTCTGTGAAGCAAGGGTAACTCAAGTAATTTACATCAAATAATCACTTAAGAATGTATGTTAGAAGGCTTATAATATTTATTTCTAAATACAAGCCTAATACTGTAAAAGCACAGAACCAGATTTAAGGGATGTTTTAGATAAAACTATGAGGTAAAAGTCCAAGAAATTCAAGGCTCTTTTAGAAAACTGGTCTTGAAGAAATATGAAATAATCATTTGAGCATGATAGCTGTTTTTTGGGGCCTTATCAGTTGACATAGCTTCAGTTTATAAGTTGCTCAGTAAAAATTGTTTTCCTAGAGCAGGCAGAAGCTATAGCCAAAAACTTCATATGGGAGAGAAGAGGGAGTTGCTAGAAAAAAACAAAGCTTGAAGATTTCCATTCATCCAAATATTTATCAATGACACTGTGGCCCCGAGTCATTTACAGTTTCCGTGAGTGATCCCATATATTGAAAGACATCAAACGTCCTGTAAATTTATTTCTTGTCTTTTTTTTTTTTTTTTTTTTTTTTTTTTTTTTTTTTTTTTTTTTTTTTTTTTTTTTTTGTGAGACAATCCAGGGATACCAACCAGTTAAACTTTGAAGCTTCGTGCCTCCTGGATTGATTTCATCCAAGCAAATCAAGTGAAATGTTTAGTTTGTGCCAGCACTAGGAAAAGGGTCATGGGACAGGGTGAGCTGAAATGTGTTAGCTAATCACAACCTCCCTTCAGCCCCTTTTTCTAAACTAAATAAAACTTCAGTGGGTGAAGAATAAAGCAATCGCACCAAATCCATCAGATCCTGAAGACATATCAGTGACACGTAGCTGTCAGCAGTATCAGGGAGCACTGATAACATTAACATGGACACCTGACCTTTGTCCACAGCTGATGGAAATCTTTGATCAAGGCTACAAGTTTGTGCTAAACTGTCTCATCTCTGAAATCGAACTGAAATGGCGAAAAGCCCCCAAATCCCCAAACAAACAACAAAGACGACCACTGAGAAGTATCTGAAGTTGCCCTAAATACAATGCTATGGCATTGTGCCAAACATAGCTTACCTTCTGTCAGCAGACATTCAAAAGGAATCCAAATATTGGTATTTTTTATGAGCAGATTATCCCATGGAAAATTCAGGTACCATTCAGAGTCTAACACTTAAAGTGTCCTGATAGTGTGTTAAACTGCCTTTGAAGTTCTTGATTCTTCTCTTTAGCATCATTGAAATATATTTTCTAGTTCTCTGATATGTGTTTAAATTTTTAATTCAGGCTTAATGATTTTCCTCTTGGTTGACAAGGAATATATCTGTATCATAAGTATGTGTAGAAAAAATGTGAATACATTTATTGTTCTTTGAAAGTATTTTAATTACTTTGCATTTAAAGAATGTGAGTGATTGTGATTTGATAGTGAGATACGAAGCATCCAAGGGATTCTATTTATGTCATATACAATACAGGTACAAGCATTCAGAGGTGAGGTAACTATGGGTTTTTCGATAACAAACACCTACAAAAATCTAAAAAATATTTTTAGTGGCTAGAAAAAACTTTAACTTAGACCAGGATCTTAAATTATATATGATATTTCTTTTTTTTTCCTATTTTCCAAATGAACAAATGAAACCTATGCTACGGCTATTCAATTTGCAGTGCACAAGCCTGATTTAGTAGAGTTAATTACCTAGATTTGCTTGTCAAGTGCAGCCATTTACAGAATATACTCAGTGTTTAACATGACAAACTGCTCACATCGTGCATTTAATAAATCATTACATTCCAGGCATTAAAATATCACGCAAAATCCTAATAAATGCAAAGGCACTTGTACTTTATCCCAGCTTCCACAAGAGGGCAACATGTACCAGGCATTTCACTACAAAGGTGTTACTGAAATCCTTTCTTTAGTCACTAGACTTGGATGAAGTTCATCGGTATTGTACTTAGCACTCTCCTGCATTAATTTGTGCTGTTATCTAAACCTTCCACATTGATAGCTGTTCATAGGAACCAGTCTGATTTTTTATGGTGCTGAACATGGGCGTTGCTACGTGTACTTCTAATTGATTACAATTAAGGCTTAATCTGCATTTCATTTCTCTCTTGGGCTGTCTTACCACGAGCATTCTTGCATTGGGAATGCCTTCATGGCTAAGGGAAGCATGCAGTGTCAGAAGGTCTCATGTTGGCAGAGCATATGCTAATACTCATGTTGGAGTGGGTTAGTGACAATGTTGGGAGGATTCTTGAAGGAAAAAAACACCCAACAACACCATGTTACACAGCTAAAGGATAGAATCTCTGCAGAATATGTAAAAAAAAAAAAAACAAAGTGTAAAGGTGGAAGTGCAATTTTGTCTGATGAACCCTTTTGCATTTGCTCACTCTGTCAGGAGCCTGAATTTCTTATTCACACTGGAGAGGACTTTTCTCTGCAACTCATCACAGTAAAATCAATTACACTCTTAATAGAATCAGGGTGGTCCAGCCTGATCCAACACAATTAAATCAGTCCTGCAAGGCACTGACATCTGATCAATGGCATTGGCATAAAACTCAGAGGTCTTTTTCAGACTCTCAGGGCTCACCTCTAAGGTGTGAGCACTTTTATTCCTCTCCTTACAATGAATGAGCAAGTTAAACTTTTCAATTCTTAGTGTGAACATTTTTACATAGTCTAACTTTTAGAGAAGCTGATACATTGATATTTCACTGTCAAAATTGGCAGTACTGTTATACAGTATGTTCATAAAAAATGACTGATGCAGTAGGATGCTCAAACTCTGGAATATAATTTTTTTAATGCACATTAAACACATCATTTTTCACAGACTTTTCAGCCTGACTGTGTGATGAACATTTTCTTGTAACTTGGAATGTCTGACCCTTTACATCACTGCTTAGGAACAGAAATAGCCAATATTGCCTTCACAGGGTACCTCAAACTGGCTTCTTCCTTCTTTTTAATAGTCTCACTGAAACAGGCAAAAAATTGCTGGAAAAGTTAGTGCTACCTATCCAACGCCTCTAGGAATAGCAGACAAAAAATTCTGCTTTTATGTTTTATTTCACTTCCAGTAATGCTTAGTAGAACAAAAATAATAACATATATACCATTCAATAGAGGAATCCTCTGCTTTAGGTCAGCCATGTGACAAAAGAGTATGTGCAGGGTGAATAAAATCACTGAGAGTACAGGAGGCACAGTGCATGCCCAAGTATGCCCAGAGATATTTAAAATACAGTCACAGCAGTTATTTGTGTATGAATTAGGTTGCGAGGAGCTCTGTGCTGTCACAACAGTTTGACTATGGAAACCCAAGCCAGATAAAGACTGGCAGGTTTATCTCTCAGCTACACTGCCCTGACTGCAATGTAGACATGATTACTCCAGCATACCTGCTTTGCTGTATTTATCATTGTTGTCTAGGAGTCTTGATGTGACCTTTTATTCTTTTTTCATCTTAATGTTACTTTTCCTTTGCTTTATCCTGAAGTAGTGTGGATCAGAGAAATAAGGGGGTGTCTCAAGTAGCCAGCACCTACTTTTGCAGCCTCCTGGTCCACTCAGCAGCTGCCTGGGTGTTGAAATCATGTCTCAAGGAAAAGTGAGTGTTCTTCTATCCTTAGGTCTTCCAGATGCACCTCAGCTGAATAAAAGAGTCTTCTGTTTTCATGTTCTTTCCCACGTGGACAAGTTCTTGATGCTATTGTTTATCCCATCAGTTTTATTTAAAAAAAAACCCAATATATAATATAACTTTTACTAAGAATCAGAATATGGTCAGCAGAGTTCAAAACAATCCTCTGAATCCTGCTCCCTTTCCTTGGGATCATAGCCATTTTTTTGTCTTTGTTTCTATGATAATTGTCCTTTGTGCAGTGATGGATTAAGCAAAATGAGCTTCATTTGTGTTTTCTCCCTAAGATGTTCTTCCAGTTTCAAAAGTTGTCGTCTGCTTCTAATGAAATCAAGCTTTGTTTCCAAGCTCTTAACACTGATACCTTGATCAGCTCTAAAAAAATTTCTAACTGTATATTGAAGCTGGATTATACGGAAGACCTTTATTGGGTTTGTTTTATTCCTATTTAGGAAGTTTTTGAAGTCAGTACTAGTAAAATTTGAACAACTGATAAATTGTTCCTTTCAGTCCCTGTGAGATGAAGTTTCATCTCATTTTTCCACAAACACTTCTGTATATTCCAGGTGCCATCTTGAATAAGCATTGGCTGAAATTAAAAACCCTCTCCCTTTGTGTGACCTTGCAAAAGCTACACACCCAAAAAGCTGCTGGTCCTCCTGGGTAAAGAATGTCTGCTGATACCACTGATGGCACTGTTTATACCTCATTGACAGCCTGTCACGATGTGTAGCTCATGGAGAAATATCTTGTAGTAAGTGTCTGGACGTATTTCATAACGTGCTGCAGTATTTATTTCATTCTGGGGAGGGGAGGGAGAGCGGAGCTCAGCTCCTGGATCCTGCAGTGTGCATGCAGCTCTCAGTGCATCACTCTAACCCTTTCAAGGTTATGAATAGCCTGCAATATATATTGCTGCACTAGGAAAAAGATATGATCCTTTTATTTTTCTTATCTGGGAAACCTTTCCTGATGGCAGGTCAAGGGTGTCCCAAGAGTAATGCAATCTCCTGTGGAAATTTCAAAGAAGGCGATGATTATCTGCAATTGACTGAGGACATCTGTGCTGGCACGCTGACACCCTGCCTAATTGATTATCCCAGATTTGCACAGCCACAGTCAAGCCCAGGGCCCCAGCTGAACAGATGCCATGGCTAACACCCCCTCACACTGCACCAAAAAGCTCCACAAGTGGTTTGTTGTCTGTCAGAGCGGAGACTGTGTATGGCTACTGGTTGTATTTCATAAGTTTTTCTTTCTGTAGTTGGGAAAATCCTTACACAACTTCAGCCTGGAGCCTGGAAACGGAACTATCTGGCTATTGGCAATACCTGTGGCAAAACTGTCCTTTCCCCTGGCTATGAGGCAGTAATCTTAAGATACAGCTTTGTCCTTTAACTCAGAAGGTGTTGCAACCTCTGAGGGCAGTGCCTGAAAAGATCCCTTGGCTCTTCCCCAAGGCACTTCCTGTCTTCAGTTCTCTGAAAGAAACAAAGCTTTCAGTAAAACCTAATACTGTGTGATATCTGCATTGCTCAGTGGGATGGTCACTCTGACCTTGACCACTGTAGGAGTAACTCTCCCTTCTTGTCTCTGCAGTTGACCAGGTGCTCTGATTTTATATAAACAGTTTAAGCAAATCCTCATAGCCTCTGGTCACTCCAGTCCCCCTCTGTTGCTGATAAATGTTTATCATCACTTCTGCCAGTAGTGAAAATGCCATCAGTCCTTGTATAACATGTGGGATACTTTTCAACATATTTGCCACAGCAATCTATCCAGCAGATGAAAATTGAGTGTGAGAGTGTATTACAGTGCATTTCTTAAAGTTTTCTCTTACAGAGGTGGGAAGTCCATCACAATAAATTTTGTCTTTAATTTCGGTAGCAGGTTGAGATTTTATGGAAAGGAATAGTATTTAATCAGTTGTAAGTTTATGGTTCTTGCAGATACAGGTAAGGTAGTTATGAGCATTACACAAATGTCAGCTAAAAGGAAATGAAAAAAGGTGAAGTGAAAAACTGCAACTGTTCTTCCCCAACTTAGGTAGCTCACCTTGAATTTTGGTGACTAAACAAAGGACTGAATTACTTTGGGCTTGACTTAATATCAGTTTTTCATACAGATCTTGGCTGTAACTCTTTTCAAGGTACTTTCTGTGAAAACAGTTGGGAGGACATCCAGAACCCTGCAGTTCTTATTGTATACTTCACTACAGGCTAAACTGAGTTTTACAGAGGATCTTTGCTTAATGTATTCTGCCTTTCTGTCCTGTTTATCAGAACTAAGATGTCTTTCAGGTGATACAAAGCCTACCATCTGGGTGAAGTCTCCAATTAAAGTGGGGGCTTATAGATTATTTCTGTATTTCCAATCAGGTCACTGCAGTGTAGATATGCTTGTTCATTGATCAACAGCTACTGAGGGAGCCCTCTGTACTTGTTTCCACCTGTAGACTGACTGGGTCCTTATTTGCCCAAATCCATCCCTCTCTCTCCGTTTTAGTAATGGGTAAGAACTAAAATGAATAGAAGCTTCAGGTTTTTTCATTCCATGGATGTAAAATGTACTGTGCTCAGTAAATGTAAAATGGGCTCTGCTCACTTTGGCTGTTTGGGAGGCAATAACCTTAGGGTGATCTGCTTTAAAATTAGAAATTAATGCAAAGAAATGTCCATAACAGCAAAAGGAGGCTCTTACAACTAGCTTGAGATTTCACTGTAGTAGAAATATCTGTTCCATCTAATTTTTCTGCTTTGGAACAAATTAATTTATAATTTGGCACACATGATCTTGGATTTTCTCATTGCTAATATCTCAAGTTAATCCCTCTTGCAACATATATTGTAGAACACTTCCTATGCTGAGCAATGCTCAGTTAATGGCTTAGTTCCACCCATTTATTTCGGTTTAGACTTTCTCATCGATTAGGAAATTTTTTTATTTTCAGTAATTACATTTGACATTGGTGTGTGCTGATATAAAAGAGCTCGGAGGAGCAAGAATGAAAGTTGCCTTCAAAAGATGGCCACCCGGGAGCCTCTGACCTTCCCCAGCAGCATTGCAAGAGAATGGCAAGGAAAGTCCCACTTGTAAAACAGAAAATAAAAAGTTGGAGCATGACTTTGTGCTAAGCTACTTTGGAAATGCAGCAAATAATCTCCTGAGTGTTTTACTGTACAGTTTCTGCTCCAAAATGTCATCTAACCTATTGCTTACATGACTAAAATGTTGACTTTTTTTTTGCCCAGAATACAAACAATTTTTCTGTGCTTATAGAATTAGCTAGTCACAGCATTGCAGAATACAATAACTTTAGTTCAGCTTTCAGTTTTTTAATATAGTCCTCCTCTACTTGAAAGTTCTACATGTTGACCTTGATGTTGTGGAAGCACACAGTTTGTTAGCAGCTAATGTCCCCACTCCAAAAACATATTTGGTTACTCTGTTGTTCTCATAATTTTTTCTGGAAGAGAAGAATAGATGCAAGGAATAATTTTATTTCCTTTCTGATCTTAATGCATTGGATGCTTATAGGATTGGCTGAGGACAGGGAAACTCCCTGTGAAGCTGTGGGATTTCCTTCATTACACTTTCCATTCCTGAAGTCCAGGTTAGGACAAGAGGAATAAAAATACCTCCTTTCTCACAGTTGCATCATAAGTAGGTTGCAAAAGCGATATGGTGTTTAGATACAGTAGTGAGTGGAGTCAGGCAAATAGAGAAGTCAGATTCTAAGAATTTTAAAGGAAAATGAAAGGAATGGTCCCAGGAATACTTTCCATCTGCTTTGTGCTGCTCTTACACAGCAGTGATAGAGATGTAGCATCCCATGCCTGGGTAGGCAGCAGAGCCCAGGCTGGAGAGAAGCTGCCAGAGGATTCTCATAAATAGGCATTGTCCCCAAACACAGGAGGCAAAGCTGTGAGTACACATGCAAAACAGTCTCTGGGAGGATGAAAAATATTGTTTTATTTGGCCAAGGCATGGGGAGGACAGAAAAGAGACAAAAGGGAGTAAGCAGGCTGTTTCATTAACAATTCTTCAGCTGCCTGGTACAGGGATTAGGGGACAGTTGTTATTTTTCAGCCTCCCAAATGAGTTCAGCTCTGGGTAAAGGGGACATAATGGTATATAATGTCATATATAAATATAAGATCTACTAGTAACATTTTTTTAATTGTTATCAGACAAAAAGGGATAAATCACAACATTCATATTAACTGTTAAAAGCTCTCTTTACTGTCGTTACTCCTGTTCTGGGAAGGGTGGAATAGCTGAGTGTGTCTGGTTTGACCCTCTCTTAAGTAATCATGGTTCCCTTCACAGTCAGAATGCAAAACCTGAAGTATCTTGCAAATGTTGGCCTTAAACTACAACATGGATGGAAGGCTCTTGAGTTGCAGCCAAAATATGTGAGTTGACCTCTGCACTTTCAGAGAAGCTGCCTTTGCTCACATACTGGGCAGGGAAGAGGAAGAGCCAGCAGAAGGGGGAGATGCTTTGCAAGGTGGGAGTGTGCTGCAGAGTTGGTCATTCCCATTAAGAAATTTTTCATCTCATGGCAAAGTTGGAGGAGGTTTCACAGAATCACAGAGTCATTTAGGTTGGAAGTGACCTTAAAGATCATCTTGTTCCAGCCTTCCTGCCATGGTCAGGGACAGCTTCCACTATTCCAGGTTGCTCAGAGCCTCATCCAACCTGGCCTTGAACACTTCCAGGGATGGGGCAGCCAGAGCTCCTCTGGGCACCCTGTGCCAGTGCCTCACCAGCCTCACAGTAAAGAATTTCCTCCTATTAACTAATCTAACTCTACTCTCAGTGTGAATCCATTCCCCCTTGTCCTGTCACTCCAGGCCCTTGTAAATAGTCCTTCTCCATCTTTCTTGTAGCTCCCTTTCCATACTAGAAGGCCCAATTAGGTAACCCCAAAACCTCTTTTCAAGGCTGAACAATCCCAACTCCCAGCTTTTCCTTATAGTCTGGGTAAAAAAATTTAATAAATTTAAAAAAAAATTAACAGAATGAAATATTTAAAGTCATTTGTTCAGCTATATGTACTAAAATGATTTTAAAAGTAAACTGTTTTAATTAATGATTGCTCACTAATAATGTCTTGAGCTTTTCTCAAACCACTGGTCAGTGAAAAAGCCACTTCAGCGGTATCGAACAAAGGATTATCCCAGGGTGTACTGTAAATTGCATTAAGATATCAGAAGGAGTTCACCCAAGCAGCAAAGGTTGCTGCATCCTTGACTGTAATCAGCAGAAAGGAAGCAGAAGCTAAGATTATATTTGAATTTAGTCGGCCTCCGGCAGGAAAAATCCTGTTAGTCATGCATTGATTTGGAATATTCAAGTGCAGCCTGTGTTGGTTTGGTGGAGAAGTAATCCTGATTTAAACGTTAAGCTTCTGAGGGCTAGCTTAATTTAAAGAAGATAAACCTTGGGATTCTATAAGGTATTTACTACAAAGAGCATGCACTATATTTGAGATACTGCTTAGCAGTTTAAAGAGCCTGAGGAATCTGAAGTTCTGAAGGCCATGGAAATGCTAGCGTTCAGTAACTTTTTTACATATTCTTCTTGTATATTTTAAAGAAGATCCATGGAATTTGTGGTTAATAAATATGTTAGTATAGAATGTTGAGGTCTGTAGTTGTCTTGAAACCACTATGTCCTTTGATGAGAAGTGAAAATCTTTACTTTAAATTTTACTTATGCAGTTATAAAATTGAATATACATTTTATTTAGAAAAAAAAATAATGGTACTTTGGTTAAAAATAAGTTTAAAGTTACTTGAAGCAATGATTTTAGATTTTTTGAAACCAAATAAGTTTGTTCTGTAAAAAGAGCTTACTTCTCATTTTGATTCCCTTAGGTTTTTATAGCATCATGTAGAAATTTTTTTAAAAATCTAAAATCTGTAATTTAGAAAAAAATGTACTTGTTTTGATTTGCATGAAGAAGATCATGCCATCTGATATTTTCCTGCTGTCATTACCAGGAGAATGGAATAAGAAAGTATTCCTAGTTTCCATATTGAAGGACAATATTCAGTGGATCATAAGAAGCTGGTGAAAAATTAAAAGAATATTTAAAAAGTTTGCAATTTTCAAAGGGTCACAAAAAGGGCTAAATTCTGTAACCAAATTAAATTTATGTCAACATCAAGCAAGAACTTTTCCATTTTTATTTGTGGTAGGATTATTATATTTCTCTCTTATGTCAGAGCAAATGGTTGGGCACAGTGAAACTGACCTTTGTGTTCCATGTGAATTTGAAATGCATACTCCCTTTTCAAAGGAAAAAAGAGATGAAGATTGGGAATGACTTATTATCCTTACTAATGGAATATTCAAGGGAAGATCATCCTTTAGCTAAGGGAGTGGTTCAAATTCCATATTCTGCATTTTCTTACAGATTCTGAACGGACAGAGATGAATATTTTTCTTGGAAATCTTCTTTTGTGTTATACAAGTTGACCTTGCAATACAGAAAAACATACTAAATGCATACAAAAATATAGATGTAATATCCGGTTGCTGAGGTGGCATCAGTGTACTCTGTGTTACTGAATAGAAAGAAATGGACAGAAAGGAGTTAACCATTTTTTATTTCTGCTTATATGGATTCATATTTCATAGTCTAGTCCAGCAGACTTAATGAAATTCAGAATGCTGACTACATATCCTGGAGAAACCCTACTGGGACATTAAAAGGAACAATAGCAAACATAAACATAAAGTCTCCTTCAGATTCCAAGTATAACACACCCATCACTTTCCATTTGCTTCTGTTCTCAAGGAACACACAAAAAATACTACACAACAATGTAAGGTATAAATTAATAGTAAGCTATCTAATTCTAGGACCCACTAAAAATACATTTATACACAATGGTTTACATTCTTCTACCTTGTCCAGCTAGGCTGTCCAATAAAAAGGAATTAGTGAAAAAGATGTAGTATATTGTAAATTCATAATTTCATTAGATGTGTGGGAAGTTCTTGCACAGACTCCATATTTTTGATGGTAGGAAATGGAACAGAAAAACAAAATCATCTACTATTAACCCAGGGAACATATAGACCATTCTGTGATGTTCAAGAAAACAGAATTTGCTTATTTTGAGATTAGTGGACATCCCAAACATAAAGACAGTTTGCGCCTTGCACTTTTTGTGGAGCTCTTTTAAGACTCACTCCTGAATGCCGAAAATAATTAAATAAAAATTGAAATAATTATTCAAGCTAGTGCCAGACTATTGTAGCACAAGGTTGAAGACAGTGCCTTGAACATAGCATGGTCACCAAAATGAAAATTAGAGGTAGTGTATAGAAAGATGCTTAAAGACTAGGAAGTCACAAAGTTCATACTGGAAAAGTGTGATGTAAGTGTTGTAAACATTTTTGTGCAATCAAAAATGAGGGAGGGGTGTGAAAAATCTTTAATTTATTTGTAGTATTCATTCAGCACTCCCTTTAGTCACCTCACTCCTCAACTTGTTTTCTTTGTTCTTATCCTCTCTTCTGCTGTTATTTATTAGCTCCATTTTAAAAAATGCACTAAATCACCAGCTTCACTTGCCTTTCTTTTTCTTTTCATGTTACTGTTGGGTGTCTGGTTTGATTTATAGATTACTTGCTGAATTTTGGACTCAAGTTTTGTTTCAAACTCCCAGATGGAAATTACAGCAGTTGCTTTGTGTAAAAGCCTGAAAACCTTTACCTGATATTTCCTTTCTGCTCCCTGGCCAGAGGAGCAGCAAAAGCCGCTGATGCCTCTGCATCAGGGTCATGCTGGAGGGGGAAAAATCTGTCATGATGCTCAGATTGCATACCAAAGTCTCCATTTGAAATTTTTCCTCAAGTAGCTTAGGAACATTATTGGCCATTCCATAAAATTCTTGATCCAGTATTGCATACAAGGTGGGAGAACCTGAGGTACTGGTGTATATATGTCTGTGCAGGAGGAAAGGTTGTATCCCTTTATTTTCCTCCAAAATTCAAGGCATAGGAAAATGTTTAATCCGTGATACTTCCTCCCTGTTGGTCCTTTGCTTTTAAAGATATTGTATTAAAATGTTGGTGAGAGAATCTAGAATACGAAATAGAAAATAGCTTCGTTATTTCAGATAAAGCTGTAGAAGTAAACATATATTTGTGTCATTATTCTGTTTGCTAAGGCTCATTAGCAATTGTTAATTTGGCTTGAGTCTTTGAATGAAGCCGAGCTGTTGCTTCATAAAGAAGAAGAAATTACCTCTTAGATATTCCTTGCATGCATTCAATAATCCAGAAAACTTCCTCACTGCCATTTTGTGTTAAAAAAAATCATCTTTTAAGGATGTTTGAGGAAAGGAGAAGCAATACTTACAGGTACAGTTGTTTGACATGTTTATGGAGAGAATAAACCACAGGTAAGTTGAAAATGGTATTCAGGTGCAAAGATTTCAAGCTAAGCCTTAGGTCACACAAATGTTAACTGCACATTGGTCTTTCAAGGAAGGATTTTAACACAAAGCACACTATGTAAGGAGAAGAATTCTAGTTAAGTACAAAGACCTTGCTAAGGTGATATATTCTTGGTGCATTCACTGAAACATACTTTCAGACAGAAAGCAGGACAAATGTGTTATAAAATATTAAGCTGTTCTCTTTTACTTGTATGTTTCACTAACCTGATTATTTGCAAATGTTCATCTTACTTCTTGGTTGTGAGACACTAATTACTGAGTAAGTTTTAATATTCTTCTCATCTTTCTCAATTGAAGGCAAGATATCTGCTTTGCTTGACATTGGTGGGCTTGATGCATTTCATCTCATCCTCCCCTAAAAGCAAAGCTCAGGTCTGAGCCAGCCCTTACCCTGCAAGTGTATTTTCTTGCCAGGAGAGGCAGCAGTGAACCCAGATATGAAGGGTGAAGATAACCCGTGGGTTTGGGCTGCAGGAGAAACTGAGATCCCAAGGTAGCATGGTGTGAGAGATGCAGCTCTGCCTCGATTTCCTTCCTCTCCATAAAGTGGAGGAAGAAAACTGGGTTGTCACACCAGGGATATACATAACACCTTAAAGGCAAAGGTTCATTCTGGAAGCCTAATGTGAGGAATCAATTCTAATCCATGACTGCTTTTCACTAGCAGCTCTTTCATGCATGAATAATAATATTGAACTCATTGAACACACTGCTGATTGGTTTCTCCAAGACAGCTAAGAGCTATTTTTTTTCTGCTTTGAAATTTCTGGTCAAGATTGTGCATCATGTTCCTAAAGAACACAACTAAAATATACTAGAAACAATGGGTAATAATGGGCCAAGCCTTTGAATATAAAATATATAATTGCTTATATATTTATAGTCTACTATAGCTCTTGAGCATCTGCATAGGTCCTGATGTTATTTCATTGCTTTCAGGCCTTTCCAGCACAGAAAGAGTTAACTGCCCTGACCAGTAAATATGTTGCCCCATATTTCTAAGCGCCTTTGGCAATTCCAGTACTTATTTAAGGAGGACTGATTTTTATCTATGGTTTGGATTGCTTCCTTAAAAAGCATGTTCTCCTTCCAAGCCAAAAATAATACGATTGAATAGTGATGCTTCTGCTCTCCCAGCATTCTCTGGGTCCCAAATCAGAGTGTGACACGAGTGTGACTGGCAAAGCTACTGATACTGCAGTTATGAAAGTACATTTTTCAGAAATGTACACTTGCCTGCAATGTATATTGTCATACTTCTCTATATTAGCATTGATTTTAAGTTACAGTCATTTCTTTTATTGCAATTTTCACAGGGAAATCATGTACCAGCTGCTAATATGTTATCTGTCTCTGGGGTGCTTGGGCAGCTGAACCTAATATTAGTATTTCACTGACCTTATAAATTTTACCTTTGGGTTTATTTGTGTTTTGGAATGGATTTTTTTCCCCCAGTATTTAAGCTTTAAATCTTGTTTGATGTGTTAGAGGACAAATAACCTCTAACGAAACTGATGGGACTGTCCCTTTCAATTACAAAGGCAAAGGAATCAATGGGAGTCATTTCACACGTTGGATGAGGTTGGTATTATTTGCACTACAATGAGGTGCAATAATTGATGATAAATTATAAGTTAAATCCTATTGGATTATGCATTACTTTACTCACAGTGGTGTGAAGGATTAGTTAAATTGTGTAGGAAGCTGCAAAACATGACGTTTTCTCGACTCTGCGTCATCTATCAAACCATACAATGAGCATGTAAAGCATGCTTTTGCTTCTTCTTCTTTGAGCAAAGAAAAATCAAATAATGCATTTTCTATTTTTCTATACGTGTATTTAGGTGGATCATCAGCAGTCTTTAATTTTTCGGTTCAGGAATGCAAAGGAAAGGAAACATGAAATTAAGAGACAAGTAATAAGATAGATTTCAGATCCTGAAAAACAAAACCTACCATCATGTAAGGCAAGGAGAAATCATTTAAACTAGGTATCTTAATTTTTACTGTACACAAAGCTACGTGAAATTAGTTCATACTTCTCTTCAGGAACTGAAGGTACGTGCTAATGCTCTTTTCTGCACTAACATGGTCAGTTCTTTGGTAAGAAAGAATCAATAAATATCCATTCATGTTAGTCCTGGAAAAGAGTATCCACAAATGGTGGATCCCAGCAGTAAATGCCTCGTATTAATTTCTTAAGAATCCATTTAACACTCTTCTGTTTTATTCCCGCTGTTGGCCCCCTCATGTGCTCTATAGCTCCTCCTGGTACTCCTTGCCCTGTCAGTGATCCCAGTTCCTTCAGGCAGCTGGGTACAAAGGAGTAAGGAGAGCTCTGTGCCCCAGCCTGGTCTCTGGGAAATGCTCATGTATAGCTCAGCCAGCCAGGACTGCTGTGCCAAGAGGACTCTGGGGTGAGGCTCAAGTGAGTTGAGCCTCAAAGTTGCTGAATCTTTAGCCAGAGGCTAAGTTGTTTTACTGCAATATCCTGCTCAGATCTTGGAGGAAGATTCCCTGTTTCTGCCTCTGAGCTGGCTGTTCTATTTCCCTGGATATTTCCTTTGATTGTACAAACTTCAGAGGCTGTGGAGAATTATCCTCACCGCTGACTGCCTGTATCTCGAGGACCTCCAACCCTGTGCAGCCTCCACAGCTATTTGGTGATGTCCTGGCTCTTTTACACGAGGAATAGGATAATATTCCAGATAATATCTCTTCTGCAATACAGCACAGGGTTTTTTCTATTGGATCTGAGTCAGGCTGACCACCATCAAGGAAACGCTCTGACCAATGTAGGCCAATTTAAGTGTTCATTTGGACAAATTACTAGATAAGATTTTGTTCTATTAAATTAATCTCAGTGGGATTATCCAAAGATTAAAATAAGAAAATGCACATCTTTTCACCTGGGCAAATATTTGCAAGGAGGTCTGTTATGCTGAGAGACATTATTTATTTTCTCTTCCCACCAGGACAAAAAATAGAAAGCTAAATATGCAACTACATGTTTTCAAGGGATAAAATTATACCTTTGACTGACATTGTAAGGTATTTATAATGTTGGGAAGCAGTATTTCAAGGTTTTATGCAACCTGCTTTAAAGACTGTATTCCTTTTCTCTTTTAATATTCCTTCTGTAGTGGTGACAGTACAGCAAGCTGTCAGTCACAACGAGCTCATGCACATCCTCCTGTCAGGACGAGTGTGGAGCACTGTGGAGATCTAATGGAGCAAGGGAACGGAAATCAGAAGGCAAAGTCATCCCTGTGTGACTTTGAAAAGTCACTTAGCCTTGTTAAACAGGAGCTGTCACAAGTGGACTCATTCTCCCTTTTTTTGTGTGTCCAGGAAAAGATGTGTGCATTTTAATCAACACTTCACCTCTTCCACTTCTGTTTCAAGCTGAAATTCCCATCAGCTCCTAGCCCATGCTAACAACATCAGAATTTGAAACTCTTTGGTAATTCTTATTTTACAGAAGAATTTTCAACTCTTGTAGAGAGTAAGCTTTCAGAGAAATGCTTAAAAACTTCAGGAGAATGCATTTTAAAGTCATAATCGGGAAACCAGAAAATAAATTAGAACACAAAATCTGAACTGTATTTTTATATTCAGGAAGTCCTGTTATTGAGAGCTATATTTTTGTGGACTAATTGTGATGAGTTACATTTCTTTTGAATGACAAGCAAGTGCATAATACAAAAATTGTAGAACAGTTTAATAAGAAACATAGAGCTTGGCTTCTGCATACTGTAAAATAATTTTTAAAACTCAGAAGTTTTTGAAAAGAAAAATCAAATTCCTTTATCTTACTTAAACAAGAATAAGCTTAAGAAAGGTTAATTGCATTGTTCTGACTCCAGGCCATCTATCATCACACTGACAGAACATTTTCTTCACAAGTGGGAACAATGATAGGGTGTAGCAGTGATGATATAAATTGAATAGTCACTTTTATTGTAGATGTGTGCAATTCCAAAAATAGTGTACTGGGATTCCCAAGTTGTGACAACGTAGGAAGTTGTGATTAGGAAAAATGGTGAAAAAGGATTTGAAATGTTCAAGTATATTTCATTGACGTGAAATGCAGAACAAATTGTATTTTATAACCATCTTTTAAAATTATTTCTAATTAGTGAGGCATTTTGGCAGGTGTGCTTTCCATTTCATCTTGAATTTTCACCTTAATTTTTTTGACAAATTAGTCTCATAAAAATTGCAAAAGAAAAGACAAAGCACCTAGGTCATCTAATCTACAATTAGCTCTGTTAATTTCCTGGAAGAATAAAAAAGATTGATGTAAAATATTCCATCTGCTTCAAGAGAATTATTGTTAAGTCTAGAAGTAGTACTTCAAGACATATTTGTTTTGATTGAGATACAACACTTTAAAATAACAGCATTTTCTGATCATATGTTAGAATGTACAGTAAGGTGAGAAATCTAGTCTATGACATGCCTTTAGCATCTGAGAATTTAGTACAAGTGAGCGACATTTATCCTCTAATAATACAACTAAATGTGATCCAGAGAAAGAAAAGTGGATTTTCTACAGGGAAATGTTCTTCATTGTTGAAGAAATCTTCTACGATGTGCTTGAACTTCAGTCATTCTGTGTTTGTAGAATCATTTCAATGTTGTAGTGCTGGAAGTGATGGGGAGAATGCTTATCCCAAATTCTGGATTACCAACATAATTTGCAATCCACAATTACAAGTGCAAACCAAACAGCATAGAAAGAAACCCATAATCATACTAAAAGTAAATGATGGCTCTGCTTTTCTTGAGCTCCAGCTGTGGAAATCCACTATCACCAGAAGGTCCCAGAAAGCTTCAGTGGTTTAAGTTTACCTTGATTTCAGTGGGACGCCTTGCCTAACACGGGATTTATAGCAATGAAATACTCAAGTATCAAAACCATGAGTATTTGCTTGGCTAATTTTATGTAGCAGAAAAGTTGTGCAGTTTGTCAAAGACAAATCATTAGTAGAGCTGTATTCAAAAGGAAAACATGATTCTATGCTGTTCTCTGTCGAAGCAGCATCAAAAATTCCTGCTGCTTTTGGCAAACCAATTCAATCTACACTGATTGCCTCTGAAAATCCTATTTTAGATGCTTTAGCCACAGTTTAGCAGTTTTGTTCAAACTCACCACTATCATCCCCTGATATTCAAGCTTGTTTGCAGGAGTATTGTGTTAGACATTCTAACTTAATTTTATGCACGTGGGTTATTGATGTGTGGGATGCTGTATCTTTTTGTCTTCCTAATCTTCCTGCTCTTTGTCAGAGGAAGGAAAGGACTCCAGTTTTTCACTGCCATGTCCCCATAAATTCTTTGTGAAGGTAGCATTATGGTGTCACACTGAGAGCCTCGTCAGTCTCAAAGATCTCTTTTAAGTTGTCATCCTGTGGATATGGGAGATTGGATCTTCTAATAGGAACAGGCAAGGCAGGCTGTAAAACTTACCCTTTCCAATTATTTTCTTCATTAACCACAAACACTTTTGTCTCCACCACAGTTTTCACACCCCAGCTCCATTTCTGTTTTTCTAAAGTATTACTTTTCTCAACTCATTTACTTTTACACTATTCATCAATCCATTCCCTATATTCCCTTGCAAACCCAGTAAGAACCAAGCTCTCCCAGAAGAAATGAATAGCATCTGTTGCGAGGTATTATTTGTCACTAGGGGGGAAAAAGCACCAAATTGCCAGCAATTCCTTATAGCATGATTTTGTTGGCTTACAACCGGGAAACACCTTTAAGAAACATTAGCTATGGGCAGATATTTGGGTGATAAACCAGGAAATGGAAGTAAGCTAACTAGAAAAAATGACACTGCAGATTTGTGTGTATTAATAAATGACTAGCATGCGGCCATAGATAAATAGAAGTTTTGTTCATATCAAAATTCTTCCTAGAGCTCCTCTAGATATTTTTCCCCTCTTAGAAATCTGTTTCAAAAATTGGAAATGTACTGTGTTCGTGCAAACATACATCGCACAGATTTGTGCAAAAAGTGTAGATTTGTTTGGCACTTCCAATTTTTTTTTCTCATTATTCTTTTACACGCTTAGCCAGAACACAGAAACAATACCAAGCAAAAACAGTTAAATATTTGAAGATACAACTGAAATTTGGACACTAAATGCCTAAAAACACTTTGTGAATACAAGGAATTTATAAAGCAGAAAGACGAGATGAGATGCAAGTTTTTAAAAAAGGTGCATCTCTACCAGTATCTCAAGTCATCCCAACAACAGTAACAAAATCCTAGCTGAAGGTCTGGTAAAAACTATTTAATGCTGTTTGTTCTTTTGTCATTTACTAGGCATTTCTGAATAGGGATTATGCATTCTAACCACAAATTTTAACATGTTTTTCTGTTTTTCCTCCACCTCCATGTGACACTTTTTTTTTAATCAGTATTGGAACATATTCTAGTGAACTTGAAGTACCCGACAGCTAGCAGGCAGGTTGAATAAATTGTTGCTCTGTGCCTGGGGGTCTACATTTCTCTGACTCGTTGTATTTTGTTTTTCCCCTGTCCCCAGTCCCCATTCCCGCAGCCCCCTCATTTCCCTGTCCTGTCAGCTGTTGCAGAATTCCATTTTTAACACATCATGTGCAATGTGCCCGAGACTCTGCATGGGCAGGGTTGTCTTTGTGATCAGGTTTTACCCTGCCAGTAGCACACATCACAATAGCAGCAGTAATATTTTAATATTCTTAGCAAGGTGTTGTACATGTACAAAATTTGGAGGTCGTGTGCTGCCTAATACTGCACTCTTTTAATCTCACATTCACTTCAATGTATGTGACATTGGGAAAGCAGGCAATTGTGCCTTGGCTTTGTTCTGGATTGTCCCTTTGATCACATCATGCTTTAAGGAGTCTATTTGCCAACAAATAGGAGTTGCCCCTCTGACCTCAAAGAAGAATATTTTCCCTTCCCACTGCTGTAATGACTTCTTTTTCCTACATGCCCAGAAGGATGGAGCTGAAGAACTCTGTTCCTAGCAGATTATACTGACAGGCAGTAGCTCTCTGCTTCATATGTTACAGTTTTGCAGGCTTACAACTGCATTTTTTTCTCTTTGAATGAAAATAATGTTGAGTTTGGGTTTCTATTTGCTGTGGCATGATACAGTCACAACTTTAAAAGATGTGGATATGGTCATTTAAACAATTGTCAGTTTATTCCTATTTATCACATCAGGATCTTTCAGAATTTGTCTGGTATGTCATGTTCCTGTAACTGAGTAACTCTCTGGCAAAATCTTGACTTCCCAATTACCGTGAGTCTCTATTCCAATGAGAGGGAAGGTGTCATAGCACTCAAATATTTTCAAGGTAAAAGGCTTTTTGTGCAGCATGGCTAAATGCAGAGACTCAGAAGCTTTTGGTCATAAACTTTTGGTCTGTACTTGTTTGCTTTGGCAGCAAGTTTATGAATGTTTAAGAGGGGATACCTGGTGCTGATCTCCTTCCAGGCTCCAGGTACCCAACCTGGGGAAAGAGATCACCCTCAAAGATGTTCAGGGAGTGTCATTCCTGATCCTCCAGTGTGTGTATGATCACAGGCATGGCAGGACAAGCAGAGTTCAGAACTTGGCTGATGGAAGAGACTGAAATTGAAAAACAGAAGTGGAGCTGTGGAGTTCCCCCTGTGTTGACCTAGAAACAATAAGGACATGAGTCATATGGCAAAGCAGTTGCTACTCTCAGCTTCCTGTCCTTGTGAAGCTGGATAAGCTGCATGTCAAGCTGCTGTGACCTGTTTGCAGTACACTTTCACATTGAAACACTGGACTCTAGACTGACATATGTGAGCTGATTCATTTTTACTTTAGGCATCAGCCAGAAGAGATGGATGAAGCTGATGGGAAATAAACAGATAAGCTTCCCTGCAGTAACATATCTTCCCTTATAAATACAATTCTTGGGCTTTTTCTTGTCCAAGGCTGACTGATGACTCCAAAAAGGCACTTCTGTGGACAGATATTAAACAGTTCACTACATCCCTGAGCTATATGTAGTAATGTAATTTCTGAAGACCACAAAGATTAATTTCAGTGCTAGTTACATTTCATAATGAACTCTTAGAAAATACAGTTTTGACATTCCTGACTTCTGTGATGTATCAATTCAAAACCTCATTTGTCTTGCCTGAATTTATTGTAAGTGGTAATTTAAGAGAGATCATCTGTCTTTTATCAATTTTGCTTTTATCAGTTTACCGTTGTCTTTACTAATTTATCTTCTGTATTCTGTAGTTATGTTGAAAACAGAAATTTTCTTCTGTCGGATAATTATATCTACAGGTTATTTTCAAGACTTTTATTTCATTTTCTCTACATTAAGTTCTTGTGCAGTAGGCACATTGTGAGGTCTGAGTTTTTTTTCAGGACTGACATTATCAATCCACCTGAACTTTCCACTTTTAATCTACTGAGGGCTGTCTGTGGCAGACGGATGAGCTTATCCTTCATCTTGTTTCTCGAGATATGTTTTTAATTATTTACTACATAACATACATAGAAATTTGGTTAAGGGAAACCAAATTTTTTGGTTTTATTTATGTATCTCCAAGTTTTGCTGTGAGAATTAGTCCACTTCAGTCTTGCACCTAAATATCTTATTGGATAAGGATTAAATTTTAAAACTCTCAATGGAAGAGAACTTAAACATGAAAGTCATTATTTAATCTAATTATATCAGGAATGTGGTTTTTCAGTATATTGTTCATTGCAAACCGCACTAAATAAGAATTAGGAATTGCATTAGGAACAAGGAAGACTGTGACACATTCCCCTGTATTAAATTAGTCAGAGGAGGAGGATATCAGTAACAAGAACCATGGATGAGGTTCCTGTTGAAAGAACTCATTTAAAAAAAAAAGCAGCAAATCAGATTGATGTTTAAGTAAATAATACTGCTTTGAAAATTTTCTTGGTAAACAAAGACAGCAGATGCATTATTGTAAATTACTTAAACATTAAGTTGTCTGTAATTGTAGGTGGAACATACAGAAGATTTCAGAAGGATGATCTAGTGAAATATGAATTATAATTATATTCAGAAGACTTCAGCTTCTTTCCTTAGCATGTACAGTAATGAGAAAAAATCATTATGGGACTGTCCAAGTTAAAGTAAGAGAAAACTACTTCAGCACTTTCAGTAATCATTTTTATAATTTTGCAACCATCTATGATTCTTATAGAATACAGAAAATGAATTAACTCTAGAATGTGTTTTGTTATGAACCATTAAGTTATAAATTTCATCACACAAGTTTTAACTGCTTGAGAGTTCCTTTTTCAGTCTTTCCAAAATGAGTAGAGATTACATAAACCTCTCATAGTCCATATTAAAACTGAAACAACCTAAAACTTTAAAAAAAATTCTCATTCTTTGGCATGACTAAAGTTTGTCAGAGCAGGTTTATGGTCTTTTTCCTGGAGGAAAGACATAGTATATTTTAGGATTTTTATATTAATGCTTCAGCATTAGCATGAGTTGGGATTTTAATTGCATGTATATTTTCTAGAATTTCTATAATTTCTGAGCAAAGCAGTGCTTTTCTTCTTCCCCAATCATCTTTTTAAAGGTCTTTTTGCGACACTGACACTTGGTTTTGTCAAAGTTTTTGACTAAATTCTTTATGATACAATAGAAACTTGCACTGATGTCCACTTGGCCAGATTACCTCTAAGGGTGAAGTATTATTTAATGATATATCTGCGACTCTCAGCTACACAATTAGTTCATATGTGTGGAGCTTCTCAGCTTAACACCATCTTTATTGCAGATCCTCTGCTTTCAAAACGTTTGTCTCTTTTTAAGCAAGAGAAGATTAGTTGAAGCTAAACAGAACTTCATTCAACAGAAAAATACCTTGAACCTAGTTCCATAGTATGAGAAGTTTGATGTATCTTATTTTGGATAATTATCTTGGAAATACAACTTTTATTATTGTATCATTTTCAATTTTCATATATTTAGAGATAATGATGGAAAAGAAGGAAAAAAATAGAATTGTATCTTTATTTAAGATTCTTAGGTAGGTTTTGGCATTGCATGAGGCAGAAACAACTTACAGTACTCTATGTGAGCATTTTGTGATACTTAAGTCCTACTGCCTCCTTTAAAAAAAAGGATTCATTGGAACTTTATTTCATGCCTGAGAGCCACAAGATATCCTCCAATCTCCACTGCAGATCTCTGACATCTGGTTTTGGTTTTGTGTTTATGGGGTTAGGAGCAACACCCACAGCTGATGGGAGACTTGATTCTGTGTTGCTGTTCTCCAGGAGGTGGATTAGCCAAACTCCACTCTGGCTGGAGCAAAAATGAATAGTCAAATGTGAGATTATTCAGCATATATGGTATTCTAATAAAATTAAAACTGGAGCACAAGCTGCTATTGTAGCAGAGCATAAACTACTATTAATTACTGTTAGCTGCAGTAACATGCCTTATTCAAGCTGAGCTTATACTGAGCACTAGAACCTAGTACTTATAAGAAAAATGACTATAATTCCTAACTGGTAATTATTCTATTCCACAGTTAAGTTAATATTGAAAAATCAGGAATGAAAATTATTTCAATGTATTGGGTCCACTTTGAAAAAAACCCAAAACCCAAAAAAAACCCCAAATGAACAAGCAAACTATATGTACATTTCTAAGAACAAAATTCTAACTTTGTTAGAATTCCAATGAAACTTTTGGACTGACATTTTGTGCAATACACAGTAGAGATATTTTAAAGGCTGTAATAAATGTAGTCTTGCTTCTGTCTAGTGAGGAGAATATACATACCTATCATTCTGCTTGATCTGCCAAAAGCCATGAAAAAGCAGTTATGTTATGGTTTGAGTGAATAATAATGGTTTTGAAAACTTCTTCGTAAACAAAGCTACCACCATTACACAGACTCTTGTAAATTAATTCAATTTTATATTTGGTTTAATTATCAAGTGTTACAGCCATGCAGACTGTTTCAGAAACAAGTTTTCGAATCGAATGTCCAACAGAATTTTATTTAAAAGAATTCCTGTAAAAAGAGTTCTAAACAAATTTTTTTTTTTTTCCTTGTGGGTTTGAGGCAAATTAAATGCATTAAAATACGAAGGTTTTGAGAAGATATTTCAATTCAGGTATTTCAACTGTAAAGAGAAAAGATTATTATTGCAGCTGTAAAGCTTTTAACCTCTGTAAATTGAAAAGGAATGTTCAGGCAGGAGTGGTGAGCATACTGCAACTGATCATTGTATTTTCGGTTTTTTGGCTCTCAAACCTCACATTTTCTATTTTTTTTTTCAAAGATCCTTTAGAGTAGTTTATCAGCTTCACAGCTTGCGATAAGGTCCTGACAAAAATCTGCCCAAAAATAAGTCTTCTTTTCTACTGATTTTTTTTTTCTTTTTAATTTTCATTTTGATTTAGAGTATTACAGCTGTCTTTATTCTTCATTAATCCTTCTTCACATTTTATTTTCAAATTCTGCCTTATGGTTTTCCTGACTACCGTTCTCTTCTGTGTGCTTGAGAGAATAGCGTGTTCTCATGATTGTTCTTTATGAGGAGCTGGAGAAATTTAGATTCAAAGAACAATAAAAGAAAATAGGGATGTTCTGCTGCCAGAACCAGAAGCCTTGCATGGAGTATTATTTCAAGAGTAAAAACAGGGAGGATGGTTTTGAGGGAACCTTGTGCTGGCACTGAAACACATAATAAAAGAGTTGGCTCCTCAAACTATTCAGATGCACTCTAGAAAATCTTAAAACCATTAACTCTCCCCTTCATGAAGACTGAAAAATTCTGAAATTACTGGAAAATGTTGGCTATTTCCAAGTTCATATGTTCCTATTTGACAAGTCATACCACTTGGCTATGTATAAATTAGACTTCTAACGAGTTGTGGTTTGCCAATGAAAATGAAATATGTGCTGCAATTGTAAAATGCTGATGCAGAACTTCACAAGTTAATACAAGGCCAAATATCTATTCATCAATGTATGGTGGTTCAAGTTCAAAAGCACGAGCTTCTATCCCAGAACAAATTTTATCCAGAAGCCTTAATACTTTTGCAAATACTAATTAATCAATTCTTCCGTGTTGCTGAACTAAAAAAACGTTCCTGTACACTAAAGAATTATTTGTAGGTCTGCTGAATCCTTACCCTTGGAATTTGAAGTACCAGAGCCAAGTTAGTCTTTGATAGCAAAGGATTTAAAAACTATGCCTTAAGCTTTTCACATTTCTATATTGTAGTCTGAAAAAGTCAGACTTCATTTTAAGTATGAGAAATAATAGTCATAATGTCTACAGTCACCTGTCAACCCCTTCATTTAAACTGGCTGCATACTTTGGACCCAAATGTTCTTAGATTTGTTTAATTATTTAAATCCAATACAAATGAAAAAATTTTATTTCTTCCTGTTAAAATTCTGTTGTTTAAAATTAATCTGGCTATATTGGTGCCCTTTATAATTATTAGTACAGGCATTAGCAACAGTTGATACAGTGACATCTTCAGTCTAAACTAAATAAAACATAAAAACCTGTTTTATAAAACAGTTTTTAAAACTGTTTTTTTTCCCCCAAACTTTCTTTGGGGTTGACTTATAAAAGCCAATGTGATGAGCTGGAGTTAGTCACAAAATAAAGTACAGATATCTTCTAGTAGCTGCAAATTTATTAGATTGTTTCATTGCTCTGTTAAATACTTTGGTTGTTACTCCTGTTGAGTTCCAGAAATACTGAGTTCCATCTTCCTACTTCAGCTGAGTGTTTTGTTTGTTTAAAGGTTTTCTTTTATGCCACTTTCTGAACTGTGACATAGCAAGTTACAATTCCTAATTTCTGGTCTGCATTGCCTTATATTGCACAATGAGCACAGTAAGCATGGTGGCATATGAAGCAGTCACATGTGTCTCAGAATAACAAATTTAAAATATACCTAATTCAAAACAAATCAAGCAGCAATGTGGGTTACAAACATCGAGTTACTCTGGGGATTTCTGTGTATACACTGCCCTGTTTTGCTGTGTGCTGGCACTTTAGATTCAGTAAATGGACCTCACAGAGTGAAACTGCCAACATATGCTGTAAGCAGAGAATTATGTCATGTGGTCTTAGGGCTAATAGGCTAAATTACAGATAACTGGTAATGGATCCACAGGTGGCCTTGCAATGCCTGCCACAGAGTGGAGCAGCTAGTTAGAGGAGAAGCTATCACTTTACAAAACAAGATGTTAGGTATTTGTTTCATTCTGTTCTCCATCTATTTCCTTGCTATAAACAATTAGTTTAAAAAAAACAACAAAAAAACCCCTAGTATTTATTGCATATATTTATATATAAGGAGGTACAGACATTATAAGAAGAAGACCTGAACTGCTCCAAAGAGAGGAAAAGATCAAATGGTTAAACAATCCCTACAAAGATAGAGTCAAGAGGATGGGTTTGTTAATTCAATTGTGGGTAAATCTTTCTGTAAAAAGTCCTCCAGTTTTGTAATCTGATAAACCAATGAAGTTCAGGTTAAATGAAGGAATTATTTAGACAAACTGAGTTGGCATATCCGAAGTTCTGCTGCGTGACTTGCTGAAGCTGTCCATTTATATGAGTGCTGTGTGAAGATGTGTAGAGGATGGAGAAGAGAAGGAGAAAATGAGGAAAAAGATGAAGAAATGGAAAAAAAAAGAAAAAGATGAGCAAAGGGAAGAGCTCTGTGCTGCTCTTACATGGCTCTCTTTCCCCTCTTTCCTTCTTTCCAGATGTCATAGTGATGTGGGATTGAAACCTGCCCTGAGTTTTGTGAACCAAATGCTTTTAATTTCTGTGGAATTTGTTTACATCAGAGTTGACTGTGGCTTCTCTTTGACTATTTTTTTTTTAACTCAAATTCATGGAGTCCTATTGCATAGCGAAAGCTGATGATAGCTCTTGGAATATGGTGGGGAGAAAAAAAAAAAAAACACTTTTGGAGGCAGTGGTTCACTCGAAAACCAGTGGGAATGTTAAAGGTGTCCCAGTACAACAAGGCTGAGATTCATTAGTGCAATGGACATTGAGTGTCTATAAAATCTGAAAAAAACCCTAAAACCAAAAACATTTGACGCAGCTCTCTGGGCTTGTATTAGACATTTTGAGACAAATTGCAGCGATCCACAGTGGAGAGAAAGAAATGAGGAGTGGGAGTCAGCCAGGAATGCTTTCAGCTACTTCAGGGGCCCCAGAAAAAATCATATTCAGGCTGTTTCCAATGGAGCTTCCATCCCCTGCCAAGGTGTCAGGCTGCATGCCCTTCCCAAGCACTGCCACTCACACTTTGCACTCCCTCACCTCCTTCCTGGCACTTTGGGTCTTTATTTTTGCTAATGTCAAGCCTTCACTTAGGGGAGACAGCAGTACCTACTCTGGGAGGCACGGGCAGGCTGTCATCCTGCAGACTGTACAGGCTTCATTTTTTACAGGTTACAGATTCCCTATTCACTGCTGGGAAAATGCATGACAGGCAAGCCCAGTAAGCTTCAGAGGTTAATTTTTACTCTCTGCAAAAACCTTCCATGTCATACCATCACACAGGCAAATATACTTTGATTTTATGCTAATGTTTAATAGCAATGTAATTATATACTTCAAAATTCGTCCTTTACCTGAAAAGCTATCAATATCTCCATGAATGCTAATATTGAAAAAATCTGATTAAAATTATTTTAAAACTTTTTTTTTTTTTTTAACAGAGTTTTTTACAAGCTGTTATAAATTTGAAACTATTGTCTTAGCTGGCATGTTTGAGAAAGTCATGTTAACAGCTTTCATCTTTAAAATAGCTCTGAATGCACCTAGAGTAGCTGTCAACAGAGCAGAGATCTGTGAAATGGATCAGACAACTGGTCCCCATGTAGGAAGGGAATGTGTTAACTTAGCTAACATGGAAAACAAAAAAATCAGCACAAAGTAAAAAAGGAAGAGAAGAGGAATAGACTAGACTTACTAATTAGAGAAAAAAATAGATTTCCTGGGGGAAGCAACACCTGAAGTCACTAAAACCATTTTAAAGCATTTAAGTTGTGTTCTTTTGAATAAAGAGGGATTTATACTGATAATTCTGAAAGGTGAGAATTGTCACTCCAGTCTAACGAGGAAGTAAGATAATCACTCTCTCATCTGCTGTAAATAAAGTTGAAGTTCTTTTTGTTTTGATTATTATTACTTAGTTTTGTGTTATACATAATATATCCATCTTATCTGCAAAAAAATTTGCTACATAGCTCTGCCTCTCAGAAAGTCATCTTTTCTAAAGTGTAATTTACCATGTTTAATCCTGGTACTAGAGAGGACAATCTGTTAGTACAATCACATTTTTTGTTAAAAGCACATCTTACACTTTAATGTACAATTTTTTATTCCCATAACAAACTTCTACCTGTAATTGAAAAGTACATTTGCATCTTATGGGTATTTCGATTTTTTTTTGAGGGAAAATTATTCAGAATTAGGTATCTTCAAATTTTGATTTTTTTAATCTTTAAAATGGTCACTTGGCTGTTTCCAGCTGTTCCTTGGTTATTTCACATGTGCATTATCAACAATTTCCCAGAAAAATGTTTCTCTTTATGATAGATAAAAACAATATCAGCAACCCAGATGCTGAGCAAGCCTTACAGTGCCTGACAAAAAAAAAATTCAATATTGGAAGCAATTACTAAGAACTATGAGAAAAGTATTGATTTTATTACTGAGGTTATTAATTTCAAGGAGCTCATATACTTAGGAATGTTTATTTTCCCAGGTCTTAGTTATTATAATATGGTTCTAAACACCACTACATTATGATGGTGATTTTCTACTTCAGAAAGTGTGGAACTCATTGAAAACACAGACTTTTTTTTTTTTGGGCTGATTTCCATTAGCATATCTGTGTACAGTAGGGCAACATGAAACATAAAGGGAAATGTTGCCCTGAATCAGCTACGAAAGTATTTTTTAGTTTGAAATATAAACAAAAGTCAGGCACAGAGGCCTGTATTCCTAGTATTGCTGTATCCCAACCCATAGAAAAACATATTAAATGTGTTCGTGTTTTATTTTGCTTGAATGTAGAGTTTGCATACGGTTTTTGATGGTAGTTTTAGCCCCATGCTCTTCATGACGTATCAGCTAATGGTGACACTTTTACTTCTGTACATCTATTAAAGATACGACATTTTTCGTTCCATCAGCTCAGGCCTTAAATTAGAGCTTGAGGTAAATGTTTTCATTTAGCTTATTGATTCGGTTCCAATTTAGGAGATTACCCCATAGCTCTAAAGAATCTCACTGGGGAGATTTTCAAAGGCACAAATAGAAGTCAGACCTCTAGCTTTCACTGACTGGCGAAAATTGTATTACAGCCTTCTCTCTGGATACAGAGAAACCCAGTTCCCATTGTTCTCTTAATAGGAAAGAGCTTCCATCTTTCTCAAGTAGGCTTTGAAAATGTTGATGAAAGCAGAGGAGGCCAGATGCTCACAGTTTGCTATAGATCCAGTAGGGTCAGTGAATTATTTGCACCATTTGGGACACAAGCCATGTCATTGGTAAAATTAGTGTAAGTTATTTAATCTCCTAATAACAAGATTCAACACTGGAGAATTAAGTTTTCCCTGACAAAATGGAAAATCGTAAATTTTTTTTTTAAAAACCCAATTCATTAACACCAATGCAACTGGCTGATAAAGTTGTCCTTCAACTGAAGTCTTTCCTTATTAGGCTGTGAGACATTGACCTTGATTCTTGTTCTGAAGATCAGTATGGAAGCACTGCAGAGGAAATGCCCTCCCATGCTTGGATGAAAATACTGTAAAACCTTTACTGCATTGCAGTTTGGGTTGGCAGGAGCAGAGAAAGTATAACCAGACTCTCATACCTGCTTTTATGCATTTTGTCATAGTTCTTCTTCTCTGCCCATCTGCCAACATATTTCCCATGCTTCTGGTGCCACCCACCCCAGGAAAAATTAGCTGATTTTGTATTCCAACATACAGTAAGCGTGTGTAGAAAGCAATTTCTTTTCTTGAATGAACAGGGTGAATACCAGGAATATCTCCATCTTCTGGGATAAATTTCATGGAGTTTTATGTACTTGGTAGGCTGGCATCAACTTCTGGTTTTTTGAGCTGAACTGTAGCACAGGGCCTGTGTACAGTGTACAACACAGTGTACAAAATACAGGTTTATCTCATGTTATCTACTCAAAATTACCTGCTGAGATAATGCCACACTCACCTGGGTTTCTCGTCATCAATTATTAATTTGTGTTGGCACAATTCTCAGCTCAACTACCTTTTCCTTTGCACCTTCCAGGAGTACCTCACTGCTGAGCAGGGCTTGGTTAACTGGAGGTACAGAAGAAGCAGATGAGGAATGATAAGCTGGAAAAATTACATACTGGGGAAAAAAGGGAGTTGTACACTGAGATGGAGTATGAAGATGTCAGAGCTCAGTGGAAAGGAAAATAAGATTTCAGTAAAGAGCCATTAGCAAAACGGAAAGACATTTTAAAAGCATAAATAAGATGAAAAAAAGCAATGAGCTGTGTATTTGATCTTGCAGTCATTAAATGTCCAGGTCTTTCTTCTCTGAATGTTTTCTTGAAACCCACTAAGATGATATTTTAAATGTGTGAGAAAAAGTAAATATAGAAATGCAAATCAGGCCTGACAGATTAGCCTAACAATCATTTCTTCTGAAAAGCAGAAGGCCGACGACAGTTTAGCAGTTTATTTTGAGAGCTGAGTAGGAAGGCATATTTTTACATTAAACAATATTCACTTTAGTTTTCTCGTGTTTATTTTTGTCTGAACATATCCTTACAATTCTGCACCACTCAGTAAACAGTCCTACATTTGCCTGAATTAATAGGATAAATATTGCCAGTTTGTTGGAACAGATAATGATAAATGACTTGAATACATTAAATGTGTCTGGGACACATTTAATCCATAAGCTTGATGTTAAAAGCGCCAACATTATCTTATAAAATTTTACTATTAACATGATCTGGGAAGCGTTCTTGCGGTAGCCTCACACGGCTTCTCATTTATGCTGACATAAAACACTGGCTGTGTTGAAATATCAGCTCACACAGAACTGGGAAGAGCTGTTAGCTGTGCAGTCACACATAAAAATGCTAAATAATCATTAGAAGAAGGCACGCTCTGGCTGCTGGTGTGGGATCACAGCAGTAAGAGACAGAATGTCTTTAAAAGCCTGAAGTGCTGTGGTTGAGAGTCCTGAGAACCCTTGAGATGCACTCAGGGGTTTTGCTGATTTGGTGCTGAGCTAAGGAAGCATATTGAGATGTGATGCTTTCACCACTAACAGTGTGTTGGGATCCAGAGTCTGCTGGTACTTTCTGCTTTTGAAGAAGAATTCGTTTGCTGTTGTGCAGAAGCAATTTGTGGCTGGAGGAGGAGGTGGTGCAAGAAGGAACTCGACTTGCTAACTTGTAGTAGCTCCTTTTGGTTATTTTACTTTATTATACCTTATTTCATGTTCCTAGATCAGGTTGGTTTTTTGTTTTTGTTTTTGGTCTTTTCTTTGGGTTTTTTTTTTTGTTTGTTTGTTTTTTTCATTTCCTTCCTGTTGAACTTAAAGCATCTTTTACGAACAAAGAGGAAAATAAATGCTATGACATAAGAAAAAAATAAAGTCTTAATTCTTGCTTTCCTCATACTAGCTAGGCCTGTAATGGGGAATTTCTTGTAAAAGCTGCTGACTTAAGTTTACAGGCTTTGTCTAATGCCTACTTTTCTGCAGCCACATGGAAAAAATTAATTCAGGAAAATTGAAGTCTCTGAAAAAAAAATAAAAATCTGTGTTGCCTTGAGGGCATAGGAAGAGATGGCAAATTGATAAGGTACATGGGTAAGAAAAATATATTTTTGCCCTCAAATAATAGATCATCTCTTTTCCAATTTTCATCAAGAGAAATCATTTTTCTTGTTAACTGTATATAATTAATGAGTATATATGTAAGGCTGGTTGACCCAAACCAAGATCAGTTTACTCAAATGTAACTTTAATCTAAACTAAATGATATGTATCAGAACTACTTTTTAATTGTGCAAATCCTGCTCTGTTTATATTTTTGTCTTTATGGTTTTTATTAGCAGAAGCATGTATAAATAGATGCTGCACATATACTTAAAGATTTGTGTGTGTCTTTGCATGAAGAACACACTTGTTTTCCTCTAATACCAAAAACATAAAAGCTGCTAGCAAAATGTATAATGTTATGGTTGAGGATTTAGGGGCTTTAATGTAAGGAAATTAAGAAACAAACATATGCCCTGAGAGAAGTGATGACTTTTAAGACCCAGTCGTGTTGGACCTTGAAGTCTTTAGAGGAGAGGTAATGTTAATTTATATGATTGTGCAGTGCTGAGTGCACTGTTGGTGTTCTATAAGTAAACAGAAAAAAAAATAGCAAGTATGCTAGAATGGTGAATTGGGCAGGTTTTTTCAATTCTATGCATTTGAACAGTTAAAAACCCCAGTCAGCCTCAGGATCTTTGTTCAGCTGATGTATTAATTAGATCTGTATTACAATCAAAACAAAAAAACCCCTTCCAAGTTGATGTGGGAGCCGGAGTGTTTCCCCAAGACTGCAGGGGTAAGATGGTGTGTGGGTCTGTTCCACACACACTCCGCTGAATTATGTGTGTGTGTGCCCTTCACTTCCCAGCATTACAATGTTTTCATGGCAAACATTGCTACATCTGAGTTGATCTCCCCAGAGTTTTTAGAGTTATGAGGCTTGTAAAATAAAACTCGGGTAATGTTTAGCTTTAATGGGTTCTGTCACTGTTGTCCTGTCATGCCCCAAAGTCTCTGTATGGCTGCCTCACACAGGCTCCCGGAGAGAAACAAGATTTAGTCTTTCTTTTAAAAGGAGAGACTTGCAGAAGTGCATCAAAGGCAGTGTAAGAACTGTGTGCGGCAGCTGTTTGAGTAGAACTCATTCTGCAGAAATAGAGACCTGTTTGGTACTGCAAATTTGATAAAGATGCCTTAAAATCAAGGACTTGAAAGGGCAGCACATTTCTCTCCATGATAAGAAAGGGAAGGAGCAAGAGCTGTCTTTACTCCCAGGCTGAGCCAGTCCCTGTGTGACTTTGAGGAGAGGATGACTCACAAGCCTGTGGGATGGTGCCCAGTCAGGCTTTTTCTCATCAGCCCATCCTCCTTAGCACTAAACCTGCACCTGACTTCTGTGCTAAAAAGCTTTCCCAGGTCATTAGTTCCCAGCACAGACAGTGGTGGGTTCTTCAGAAGTGACAGAGGTGTCCTTGTGTAAAGAAGTGACTTTGGCTTAGAGGAGTGGAAGAAGGACCACTGTGTACCACAGGAATGACCTTGCAGGCTGCTGGTGGGAGAGGCTGTAGCTTTTATCATGTCTTTGTGAATGAATGCAGAAGAAAGTTGTTTCAAACCCTTCCTGCAAGCCAGTGCCAAGATGCTCTAGAGAGCTCTGTCACTAGTTCAAAGAAGGTGAAGTCTCTAATGAAGGGAGAGAGAACTTTAGAAAAAAATGTTCTGCCTATTATGGTTAAAAAGCTCTGTGGAAGCTTCTTGATCCAAGGAAAGATCTGTGCAATAAATTGTGAGTGACTTTCATCTATGGCGCACTAAACCAGAATTTAAAAGGCTGGGACATAACGAAAGCTGAGGAGAAAAGAAATTAAATATGTCTGAAGATTTGAGAGAATGATTTCTATTAAAGCTGGACAGAACTAGCATAACACAGACCGTAAATTCATTATGTACTTTTATCTTCAACTCGTTCTGACTGAACTGTAACATATAAGTCAGGAAGGCATCCAGTCTTGGTGTAATATCTTCAAGTGGTCCACTGCATCTCCGAAAAATTTGTCCACATGGCTAATTCCAGAATTAATTATATTGCTTTTGGGTAAGCTTTCAAATAGCTGAGGAACTCACATGAGCAGAAATTATACAGCAGAAACTGAAACTAGTTAAATGAGCTATAAAATACTGAATCACATAGGAGCAGGCCACCTTTTATTTGGCTTCACACCTCTGAATGCTTAATTGGTTTGGTTTTACTTGCTATTGCTCCAGTGGGGAAGGCAGTGGACTGGCAGTGCTTTGATGGCAGTAATTGCCTGCTGCTCTGCTAACCAGCAACACCGTGCATGAGGCACTCTGCCGGGCAGTGATATAAAAAAGTCTTTTTGGTGGCGAGTTTTGCCTGTTTGATTGCATTTCTTTGTGTGAATGAAAATGGTCACTCTTCAGACACTGCTTTGGGCATTCCTTCACACTCCTCAGAATATGGGGAAGTTTTTTTGAAGGCAGCAGCTCTTTCTGCTGTGACAGGATAAATGGGTGCAGCCTGTGCAAAAGTGTCCATGTAGGGGTTTGTGTCAATAAAAGTATCCTTCCATTAATCTTGTAAGATAAAAAGCCATCTGGCCTACAGTTTTGAAACTTTCCATTAACTCTGTGTAGGATTCCCTGTTAGACAAAACAACTTTGGGGCTTGAAAACTCAGCCAACATCTGCTGAAATATCAATTTGATGCACCAGTTTACTTTTGCACAGTACCAGGCTCAATGAAGTTTGGGTCTGGGACCAGATAAAGGATAACAGCAATTAACTACAAGGCAGGATGGAATTCTTCTATGAGGCAGCTCAATTTTTTAGCTGGGATTATTTTTTTTTCATTCTGGAATTTTGTACTTTGCTTTGGCTTTTTTCTTCTTTGAAAATCTTTATCTTCTGTCCTTCAAGCAGTTCACTGTCAACTGTGAGATTGCAAAGCCTTTTGGTTTCGGTGCTCAAAACTGCAGCTGTCCTTTGAAAAGTCAATTTTTCTGCATTCCTAGTAAACTACACCTTTCTGCATTAATGCTCACGTGCTCATAAAGGTCTGCCGTATTTTAACTGAGGGTTTTGTTTTTCCTTTGCTATATTTTGGTGCAGTGAAAAATTTGGTATATTCAGGTGTCTCACATAACCAGCAACATGATGAGTCATCTTTGGAGAGTGACTATTGACTGAACTGGCATGAGTTCAGATGGTGAAAAATGTGCAGCTAGAAAGTGCTTTAAAAAAAGACAATCTGAACCCCCCAACCCTTTCTTTTCACGCTGTATATTACCACAGGAGTTATTTTTGCTGTGGGGCAAAGGCCCAACTGCATGTGGAGGAGTGATGCTCTACACAGTTCTGATGTGACTCCTCTCAAACAAAATAGTCACAGAGAAACCAAAGCTTTTCATTAGGGAATTCCACTGAGACAAGGACATGGTGATTCTCTCCCTGCCCAAACACTGAGACTATATGTGGAAACCAACCCCTCCTGGTCATCTCCCCAGGGGGAAGAGCCACCAGGGGCTGCTGAGGTCAGAACAAAACTGCTTGTAATGTGTAACATGCAGGAGATTTAGCAGATCACAAGTTCTTTATATCCTATGCCACAAATACTTTGCTTTTTGTACTGAATGATGTGCACCCAAGTTGAAATAAAACCACATCTCTCCTCCTAATTTCTCCAACTGGTCCAAAGAGGAAGAGCATCCCTTTTAAAGGGTTTGTGGATAACTACTTTAATAGCCATTGAAACTTTCCTGTGTTCATCTGAGGTCTGCCAGCTCCAGGTGAGAAAATTCTTCTTCCCTCTTTTGGAAAGTTCCTATCACTGACATGAGAATGTCCAGAAACAAACTTCAGCTGGCCACCCCTAACTGGTTTTTTTGCAGTATTTCAATTGCACTAGCCATTTTGAGCTTGAATATCATAAAGAGGAGTGGTTGTGAACATTATGAATTAATAGATGCATTATTAAGACAGAAATAACTTACTTTGTCTCTCCTTTCTTGGTAATTGAAATTGTATCTATAATTTATTCCAGTACTTTATTCCAAAAAAACCCTTAATTCTGCTGCTCAGTTACATCCATACACAAAAGACAGCATGCAATGTGTGAGGCAGAAGATCAGCTTGGAGAATGCGATTTCGTTGTTGTTCTATTAACAAAATAAATTTACTGTTGTATAAGTAACAATTTTAAGTATTCCTGAGGCTGATGCTTATGATGCTAAAGAAGTAGATATTTAGCAGTTACTTTTATTGGACATAAATGTAGACTTCGTGCAGACTAAAGCCCTCTGTCACCACGAACGAAAAGCCCTCTGGTACTATTACAGTGGTTTTCAGCTCTCAAGGTGAAGCTTTCCTGGCTCTTCATGATTCTTGTGGAATGACTCCATAATTGTGGTGATGGGGGTAGCAGCTAATTTGTGATCCAGCTTTTCCTTGATTGAGACTGTTTCGATGACCGCAGGGAAGTTCATGTTTTGGCTCCCTGGCACCGCCACATCCAGGGTTAAATCTCTTCCAGCAGCACTGCTGCAAGCCCTGGAATCTGCTTGCTCTGGGTGCTGGGTGCCCCGAGGCTGCTGGGCTGCAGGGGAAGCTCTGTTAGGTAACACAGATTCTATACACCATTTCTCAGAGCTCCTCTTACCGCCGATGAACTGCTCCGTTTGTGCAGCATCTGCTGACAGAAACCTGTGTGGGAGGTGGTATTGTTTGTGTTATTTTCCCTAGAAATAGAAGATACTTGTGCTGAATAAGAGACAGTTATTGAACAGCTTTTAAAAAAAAGTTTCTTTTTTAAGCATTTATTTTTCGTCTTGGATATGTTATTTTTTGCCCTTGCCCCCTCTGTGGGTAAGGGGGGAAGCTTGGCAAGCTGTGTTTTTGTGCCCATTGATAAACGGAATGAGATTTGAGTGTCAACATTAAAATGTTCCGTGTCATCAGCTCTGTGAAACTGCAGTGAAATATGGAAGCGAGGGAGAAAAAACTCCTTTTTCAGCCTGGCTGTGTCCTCTGCTAGGGTGCTGTGGGGAATGTTGATAAACACTGGGAAGGGCTGAGAGGTGGCAGAGGCAGGTGAGGAGCCGATGGCTTCTGAGGGACCAGAGAAAGCTGCCACTGCCTCTCCTCCTGCGTCTGAGTGCCAGAGGCTGCTAGTTAAGGGAAGCCTTTACAACTCTTCTGTTTTTGCACTCCCCGGATAAAGGAAATAAGCGATGCAATGGAAATTTTTAATAAACATTTCTAGTAGGAATAGTATTTTACTTCTCCCTCTGCCTCTGCTGAGTAAGTGCTGTTAGCTCCAGTAGTTCATTACTAAGGAAAGTCTTCTCTAATTCATCTCTAGCAGTACTCCAGGTAGAGGTGATTTTTTTTTTTGTTACCTGGCATGGCTGTGCTGTCACTGCTGCTGCTGCTTGGGCTAATAGACATAACTGCTGCCGTGGACGTCGCGCCTAGAATAAAAGCGGGGTCAAGGTGGAGAGGTGAAAAGAATCGTGAGTAACCTGGGCTTTTCCTTCTCTTCTTCTCAGCTCTCTGTTTGAAGAAATGTGTTAGGCCTCGTTTCGCTGTGTAATTCTTCCTCTCTCTCTGAGGTTGTTCTTTAATAGCAACCTTAAGGCCATATATTTGGATTATTTAAATATGCATGTGGAAAGCAGGGGCCACACCTTCGGTGCTCTCCACACATCTGCAGTACAGTCCTGTGCCTCACTGCAAGCTCTCCGAGCTGCCTGTGCTGATTAACTCCTCTCTTTCCAGGGACTCGGGAGATGTCCAGGCTGGACCTGTTCTATTTATAGCCTTAGAATTTTGCATGCTATTTCAGATGGGAACTTTGATAAAGGCAGCAAATCTCACAGGTCTGTGGTTTGTGTGAAAAAACCTTGTAACCCCCGTGATTGTAATTGATAATTTTGTGGATATAAATGGGTAACCGCAGTTTAAAATCTGCAGGTTTAGTTAAGGGGGTGTAAGGTAACATTGCAGCTTGTGAAGGATTTATCAATGCTGCACTTATAAAGAGAAAAGAGCATTTACTATTCGAAAAGGAAAGTAGATGAGTCATCATAATATTTGGGAGTGAGACTTCCTACTGCATGCACAGCTGCTTGACTGAAATAACCAGATGATTATTTCCATTTAAAGGGCAACTCAGCTCTTGCTGACATTATTCTTTATTCCTGTCCAGCTATTTATAAACAAGATTGCCCATGATGGGCAGCATAATATTATCATCATGCCTGTAAAATTTTGCTGTGGTTTTGTTTTGGGGTTTATTTTTAGAAACACTTAGATTACAAAAAAA
>VZRM01008235.1:208183-245432 GCA_013397955.1 Grantiella picta
AAAAAAAAAAGAGAAGGAATGCTGCAAATGGAATGAAAACGTGATGTGGTTGCTTGGAAAACATATGTGATGGAAGTCCCTAAAATAATCGGATCTTGGAGGGGTGGCTCTTGGTATTTTTGGAATGGGTATTATCTTGTCAGTCCTGTTATCTGGAAACTGATGTGCAACTTGAGCAATATTTTTGTGTCCTAAAGCATGAATATATATATTAAGAAATCAGTTCCCATATCAGTAGCATTAAGACAGAGGTGCTGGACTGAGTGGAACTGAGAACTTCCTTGCTCACTCACAGGTACTTTACACCTAAAGCACACGCTGTCCAGACTAGCAGGCCACAAATGTGTGCATAAGGGATGCACAAAAATAGCAAACTACACCTTATAAATATTTGAACATATGAACTAATTATGACTAAAAGAGCCCTTTAATTGAATGGTCGTGGAAACTGAGGCACTGAAATGCGTTGATTGAAATTTTCCAAGGTATGTTTCTGGCTCAGTAAAAAGACCTTTTAAAATGAGTAACAGTATAGCTTTAATGAAAAAAGTCAGATCCTGGAGTAGAAATACTATATATTTAGTTTTGATGAATTGACTTTCAGGTGTTTGGAAGTTCCTGATTCTGAGAATTCAGTCTGATTTTTTTTTTTTTCTATGAATACTTGAAATAGATGGAGATATAATGTCTCACAAAAGTTAATAATTTTGGGATGGCATTTAGCCACAATGAGTAACTTACAGAAATATTCAGGAGTTTAAGAGCACCACATGTTTGGAGATTGTTTTGTAACTACAATAGTTCATTTAATTTCACCTGTATTAGCTATTAGACCTTTTTGATTCAAATTACTTGCTTTCTTCTCTCAGGACAGGGTGCTTTCATGCCAGCACATTAGCTCATTGCTAATATTTGGTGAAAGAAAAATAGGTTGTAAATTAGTTGCTCTATCACCTTGATATTTTGTTACTTAACTGCTTAGAGATCAGTTGTTGAACATATTAAAAGTTATGGATTTGAATCAGCTCTCCTTGAAATTAAGAGAAGATGTTTAGATTAGTCTTTAGTGTATTTTTTATTTAAATAGCAGCAGTCTCACTAACGAGAAGAAGAGAGATTTTACAGGAATGCCGTTCATTGCGTACTATTTGGCTTTGCTATCCATCATGTAAAAAAAATTCTCTATGCAGAACTGGATGTTATTAACAGTAAAGTGTTCATTTCTGAGAGAAAAACTGCAGTGTAATCATAGTTGATGGATTACTTGCTGATTGCTCTTAATGCTGTATATTTGCCTGTCAGTTGACATAGCACTTGAAGATGTTCTCTTGCTGGTTCATTTTTGCACATCATAGTTAAAATTCTAATGAAAAAATATTCCGAAAAGGCTTGTGATTATGTAATTAATGTTTCTATTTAACTGGGTTACACTTAAATTCCATAACCAAAACCAAAAATTGTGACATTAAATGGAAGGGAACATGGCTGGTTTCTGCATCTCTTAACAAATTTTCACTAAAGCATTCAGATGCTGCAGTTTATCAATGCTTTAAAAGTATTTTATATTTACAATATAGAGAGATTTCAAAATATTTGTAGTCCGAGAAGTGTTGTAGAAGATAGAACAACTCTGCAGTTCTTCAGGTTCTCTGTGATGCCTCTCCAAAAAAGATCACAGTATATAAAGATGCATAAGGAGTTGTCAAGAAAAGCTGTTGTGATCCAATTTTAGCTATTCTTCTCAAGGTCCAGCAAGGACTACAAAAAACCTTATATTTCTATGGCTGGTATTTGCTTTATCTGAGCTTGTGCCTCACTGGATGAAGTTCTGTTCTTTACTTTTCCATAGAGGATCTTGGAACTGGGAAATCTGTAGCCTGATTCTGCTCCATTGCATCTCAAATGAGTGAAGTCAGGAGAATGCAGAGAAATTATAAATTCTGACAAATAGAAGTGCAACAAAAAATAGTGTGGAAGGGAAATAAGGGGATTTATTGCCTTATGAATCTGCAGTGTTCGGCATGGGGGGAGAAGATCATATAACTTGGAGACAATGTTAATATATTTAAATATGTAAAAACTAACACTGCTTAATTGTTTATGCAATGATGTCTTCTGACTGGTTATTACTTTTTTGTATTCACTTCATGTTTAAGAAATCCAACAATTATTGCTTGAATGCCTGTACTTTATGATTTATCTGCCTATGATCATTGGAAATTATGCATAGAAATCGCATTGTTTGATACCAAAATGTCAATGTATTGACACTGTCTTACCATCTCTTAGACAACTGTATTATGGAGCAATACCCTGGTTATTATAAACTGCTATATACTGCATATCATGTTTACACTGAAGACTGTGCAAGCATATTTTCTGACATTTATAAATTCATATTTTTTTTGCTGTACTATGTTTAATTTTCCTTTTTCAGAAAACTTAATTAAATTTGCCCTATCTGTGAATTTTTTTTTTCATTTTATAGAGAATAACACTGTAATTTTTAGGTCAGGTTTTGGATGTCATATATGAAGGTCAGAATTGAAAGTTGTCCCAGAGTGAAGAGTGCAGTGGATACGTGTCTTTCGTATTTCTGGTAGAAAAAGGATGATGGCATTTTAAGATTTTACAAGGCATTAGAACTATACTTCGTATTGTTCAATTCATTTTGCATTTCAGGCAAAGAGCTTAGGATCAGCATAATTAGCTCATTTACTGTAGCTGGCACCAGAAATAGCGAATATCATAGCCTTTGTTTAACTATTAATTTTACTAAGAGTGCCACTAGTAAGGAAGAATGCTACCTGTTCTTGCTGATTCTTTGTGTGTTGAAATATATATATTATATATATATATACACCCAGATCTGTATACATACATAGGTATGTGTGTGGGCACATAAAGAGCTACTTTATTCTGTTAAAAGCTTCAACAATCTTCTGTTGTGGTGCTAAAACCTGTTAGCAACATATCAGTAATTTCTTAGTGAGTCACTATCCTGTGTTTTCTAGGTAGAGGGAATATACTGAAAATTTTTTTTTTTTTTTTTTTTTTTTTTTTTTTATTTGTTTTTTTTCTTTTTGATTTGCATTGGTTTCNTAAATGTATTGTACCACTGTTCATTTATTGGTTGATAGGCTATGAATTTATTATGGAATTTGGTACTCACCATTTTTACCTTTCTTTCATGGTTAAAGAAGCACGGTACTAATTTTGTTCTAAAGCAAAATTTGGCTGTTTCTTTCCAAGTTTCCTCAGACTCATCACAATTTAGACAAGTTAAAGTGTGCATTGCTGTTAAACATTTTAAGTTATTCCATGGCTTCTATTTGACTATCAAATAAATATACCTTTCAAATAGTTCTGGTAAGAAGGAAAAGAAATCTGGTATGTGTTTGGTTTACCTAGCTGGATCCTTAAAAAAAAAAAAAAAAAGATTTAACAGTAATGTTGCTGCCTCAGATAAAAAGAAAAGGATCAAACTAGTACTGAAAGAGATGCGGAGGTCTCAGGTGACACTGCCCAGGTTCATCACCACCTGTGTGCTATGTCTCCATGTGGCAGTGACCACTGGGATTCCCAAATACCTGCTGGAAGCACATCATCCACAGGAAATTAATTTCTTTGCCCAGATTAATTATCTTGATTTGCTGAAAAAAGTTGTAAGGTATATTGCTAAAATTGGTGTTATTTTAAAGAAACCAGCTATTTCCTTATCCTCCAGAATGGAGTAAAACATTTGTTCTTGTTGAAGAGACACAGAGCAGTCTTTGATGCTCAAATTTGCTCTTTTATTACAGCGTTTAACCCTGACATGTACCAAATAATTCAAATGTGTGAGTTCACCTATTAATATTATCATCTTGCACCAGAGGTTTCTTTGGAAGCTTTAAATAGAACAGCAAATCAAAACCATTTAGTGATCTTGGGTGTCAAAGTGTAACCAGAGAGGTTTAACACAGCTTTTCCTAACCTTGAGGCCACTTTCAAAGTGCTTTTTTTTTTTTTTCTTCCAGGTAGTTGTATTTCTTACAAGAAATTTTACTTCACACAACAAAGGAAAGTGTTTTATCGCAAACATTTTAATGTCAAGTAATTCAGACTCTAAAAAGAACTATGAACAGAAAATATAGTTGCCCTTAGCTGCTGGAGCCTTTTTTTCTCCTTAAGTGGATGTGGTTGATAAGAAACTTAGAGGAATGGTGAAAAGAAAGAATAATTGAGGGAGGAGAGCTATTTTTAACGGGAGAAAAAGAAGAGGCAATTAGAAGCAAACAAAAAGGTGACAGTTAAATAGCTGAGGGCTGAAGGAAAGTAAAGGAAAAGAAAGATAAGGAGAAAAGAAGAGAATCTGGAAGAGTATAAAACAAACTATTTCTGCAGTTAACATTTAACTAATTTGCAGTTTCTCATGCTAACTACTTAATCTGTGGTATTAACTCGAGTGTCCCACTTCCATCATACTGTCTGTAGCATCTGGGAAATGACCTCTTCTGTCAAGAAATAAATTTATTTAGAACTTTATTTTGTCTAAGTTATAAGGATAAAATGAACTATTTTATATTAAAATTGCTTCAGTAAGATTTTACAGTTGAAACCAATGTGGATGACATTGATTCATAAAAGCATAAAGATTTGGGAGTAATTAAAATTTGGAACATTTGGTGCCCCAGAACTTTTAACCTTTAATAAATTTGAATGGAATTGAATGGAATTGAATTGAATGGAATTGAATTGAATTGAATTGAATTGAATTGAATTGAATTGAATTGAATTGAATTGAATTGAATTTCAGTGTGAAGTGTAGCATATGATAAATGGGTAGTGAAGCTGCTCTGAGGTTGTATTTCTGTAACACACTCCACAATTTGAAGAGGACCCTTAAATGATTTTGAAGTACTTGTATGAAAAGAAAGTATAATTTTTATTCCCCTATTTATTCTATTTCTGTGCAAAATTAATTATACATTTTTAGGAACTTTATATTTTTCCTTTCTTATTTCTGAATAACAGCATAAAAGGTGTTCTTTTTCTAACTTAGTTATGTTGAGAGACAATTGTCCATTTCCCTTTGTGGACCTTCCTGTAATATCTTTTAAATCCAACCTGTATATATTGTCCTTTAAATGCATTTGATGCTAATTTATTTTAAACCACTCTGTAGATGGTTTATGTAGATGTCATAAAACATTTTATGTATTTCCCAACACCCACAAGAGTAACTTTATCCTTTTTTGTTCATAACACTTTTTTAGCTATGATCTAAAGACAGTGGAAGAGTTAACACAATTCTCTGTGTGAACTCTACTAAAATCCTCAGGACTGCATTCCTTTTTCTATTCTTATCTTAGATAGCCAGGCTCACCAATAATTCATCTCTCTCTGCCTCTCTGCTTGGAGATATTTGGAATCATGAGGCACGAGTATTCAGAGGAACATGAGGACCACCCAGTTCCTAGATAAGCAGATTATGGTGCTCCAGTTCTTGGTTTTCCTGCTAAATGCACAATTATTAACTCCAAACAACTAAACCCATGGTTAAGAAGTCTCAAGAAAAAGAAAAGAGCAGTAAAGAACCCTTTCATTCCTCTTAGGGCAATGTTAAAACCTTGCACTTGCACTCAGCTCCTCCATTTTCAGGCTCTTCCCTAGCTCAAGCACAATTCAAACATTCATTGCTCACCCCCAGGGCCAAGAGCTGTCACTGGGACACTTTTTGTGTCCCACTGCTGATGAAAGCCCAGGATATGCTTCGATGGCAGTCACAGGAGCACTGCTTACGAGTCAGGGAAACGTTTTGGAATCACTGCACTTTATCGATTTTCTTTCCCTCTTCAAGAGATGCTTTCCCCTTGGTGGCCTTTCTTCTCTTCCTGTGGATCTGGAATCTCACTGCCAGCCTGCTTTCCACATCAAGCAAAAGGAAAGGAGGCTCTTAACCCCTCCAGACCCACCAAGGGAGTAGCAACTGGGATCAGAGCAATGCTGTACTGCCTGGCGTGTACTTGGGAGTATCTTTACCCCTTCACTTCACCCCTGCATTAGTTTCCCTTCTGCCTTTCCCTTGTGACCTCTTCTTTACCACACCATTTTCTGGTGCCCCAGTTGTCACTTTTTAAAGCTTTGTCAAGTTTTTCCAGTCTGTTGCATCTCTTCCAGTACCTCGTGCGCAAGTTGCCATCCTACATGGCAGAGAGTCCTGGGGCAGCCAGCATTCCCATGAAAACAAACAATTTGGTACTGCTGTGATTGAGATTCTCATCTATCCTTGGGATTCTACTTCCTGTCCCTTGAGGAACTGGGACCTTGACTGTAACATCAGAGTTGCTTCGTGGGGTTCTCCAAAGTACCTGTTGAATTTCAGCAAGATGGGAACTTTGGGTTGGAGGTTGAAGTAGCAGAAAATCTGACTGCCATAGAAAAAATTCAAGTTAAAACACGAGTTGGGGTCTAGGGCTACTTGTATTGGCTGAGAGAGATGTTTTAGCCAAAATAAAAACCTTTCCTTATAATTTTGGGGTGTTTTTTACAGAAGTTTTTATTCCCATTTTATAAGTTGACTATAAGTGGATCTAGGGGGGGTTATTTTTTTTACACAAATGCTCTAGATGATGATGGTTGCCCATACGTGTCCCAAAGCTTCAAGAGTGAGCCAGACATTGGAATACATTAGCACCTTATTGAGCCAAATTCCTTTATTTTTCCTTATTTTATTTATATAAGCATATTCTTCCAGAAAACAAGTGTATATTTAGTTGTTAATTATTTTAATAGGCAACAAATATTTTTCTGATGTGCCATTCGTGCATCCTTAAAAATGAGCAGTTGTCTGATTCATCACTGTTCTGCTTCAGGTCTGTCATCCACTGAAATTATTGCTCTTTAATGACGTGATGCTGGACTACTGATGTTATCAATGTGTCCCTCCTGTAACAGATGAAAGAAAATAATTCCTTATGGCAATATAGGAATATTCATAGAATTATTTCTTTTTATGTGAGGGAATAATGAAGATACCACAACCAACTCTAGATAATGTGTTTGTACTTTTTTAGAAACAGAACTCAGTGTCAACTAGGCAGTATTTCTGCATTTATAAAAGGATGAACATAGGAAATAGAGCAAAACAAAACCAAAAAAATAAACATGAAGCTTGCTCTATATAGAGCATCTCCAGGGTGATATGTACTTTATGTTTCCTGAGCAATCTTTGAATTTTTGTGTTAGACCATAAAATCATCAAATCAGACTCTTCCAAAAAGGGAATTGGTTGGTAATGTTGCACTTCTTTCTTTCACTATTCCAAAACTACCAGAGAGCAAGCTCAAGGCAACCAACTGTTGGTACAAATGCTGACAAAGTGTTTGTGACCTTCAGTTTATTTTCTAAATATTTGTTCAGTGGCCCCATCAGAGATCCGACTTGCTTGTGTTTTTGCAAACACCCATTTAAACTGGGCTTCTCCACAAACAATTAAGGAATGGCTGTTCTTTGTATAATTACCCATATTTGCATTCTTTCGAGTAATAAATGACAAGTATTTCGACTGTTCTCACTGTCTTTAAAAGTCTCCAATCCAAAAAAGGCGCCCAAACCTGTAGTAGGTTAGTTCAGGGACTAGTCGCATACAACCTAAAGAAACTTTATCCAGATATGAATGAATGTGGATTTTACAAGGCACATGCAGTCTCCAGAAGTGTATTGTCTACATTTACAAGGAATATATTTATAAAATCAGGATTGCTTGTTAGGTAATAAAGGGTGCATGAGATCATTTGTTTGCCATCACTAGGTTTACTTGGTACTGTGTGTGATACAACATCCTATGTCATTTCAGTTATTCAAACTGACTAAGGCAAAAAGCCATGTAATGAAGCTTTTGTCCTTCAGAGGCTTTGGTGAATCAGTCTTTTTACTCAAGAATGAGAATGATATCAAATATAAACAAAACCACATACTTGAGTGGAAGTAGGTGTTGAGAACTCATAACATATTAAAAATCTATATTTGAGTAATTAGTGTGAAAACATACACGAGTTACAAAAATTAAATCCTGGGTATGCTGTCTAGTAAATCTTAGTGTGAAATATCTGCCTGTGATGACTTGAGCTGAAAAGTGTAGCTGTTGCAAACACATTTATTTGCTATTCTTTTACATGTGTTCAGAATCAATCCGTTTGCTACTCTCAATTATATTGCCTTTCGTCAGGGTTTTTATATGTTTCAGCCTACCCAACGTGCTGAACTGTCAGACTGGGAAATTACCCCTGTGGAATGTTTCCTCTGATATATTGCAGTCCAGACAACGGACTTGCTTTTCTTCCCTCCATTTTTATTTGCATTTTCTCCTTAACAGGCTTTGCTGAAAGGAGCTACCTCCAGAGAGTGGAGGTCTCACTGTCTTTCATCCCTTCATCCTTACTCTCCCAAAACAAACCTTGACTCTCAACACAGAGAAGTCCCTTCATGGTTTTGGGCTATTTTGGCTGGGTGCAGATGAGGAGACAAGTGTGGACTCTAAATTTAGAGTTGGTGACAACAGCTTACCCTTCTTTTTCTGTGTGAATTAGAGCTGAGGAGGCTTCGAGAATTCACCTAAATCCTTAGTTACGAAACCCTTTTTTCTCAGAGAGATTTCAGCAGCGGAAACACAACACACTACAGAAAAAGTAGGGTATTTAATGAGAAACAGATGGGGCCTGTGTGTTGTTAATGGAGAAAGACTACTGTTTTGTGTAAAGAGAAACTAACTCATAACATTAGGAATAAAAACAATCTAGGTTACAGGACATTGTAACAAGATGTTAATTTTATGCTTGGTGTTTAAGATATTACTTAAAATGAGGTTTTTAACTTACTCTGTCCAATATACAGTCTTTGTGAATGTCTTAATTTAAAAAACAAACCCCCCAAAACAAGGAATCTAATAAATAGGCTTTTTTTTCCTGTTTCTAGTTATTTCAATAAAATTTTACAAATACACTCTTTTTCTTTCTTAACACCAGTTGTCCCTTTCCAACAATATCCAAAGACAATATTTTTCTCACAATCAGTTTCTGGTTGCTTTAACATATGTTGGTGTGATTTGTTAATGTTCAGGTACCAATAAAAGTTTTTTTTTTTTTTTCCATTTGTGTGTGTGTTCAGCAACATAAGAATTTAACTACTTGTTTCATTGAAAATAAACTCCCACAGACTTGGCTTTTCTTTTTTTCTTAAGATCACTGGGAATATAACAGTTTTATGTGCCAGCTTCTGATGGGTTTATATCCAATATTTGATTTAAAAATCACATGGCCCTGAATAGCAGTGTTTGTTGTTTTTTTTAGCAAAGCCTGCTTAGTTTCATATAACACGACGACATTAATGTCTTCTTTTTAACGACTGTAAACATTTTAGTTTGCATTTTATATGCAGCACCTTTAAGCTTTAATTGGACATCTGATAGTCTGTGTACATAAGCACCTCCCAGATAATGTGGAAATTGTAGACTGAGAAGCAATGATGCTATTGTGCTGCGGGATGCAGACTTGAGCCTGTTTTGTCAGATTGTCTCCCAGGAGTGTCTGCTGTATTTCAGAAACCCTTTTCATATGAACTGTTAGAGAAATCTGAACGTGATGAGGCAGGTGACAAAGCAAATATTTGACATGCATTTTATCCCACTCAGATTAGAAAGTTCACACCTCTTTTTTTGTTTTTTAATCTGAAGTATTAAAATCTCGGACTGTGAGTCAGGTATGGTTAGATCTGTGAATTTTGAGGTGTGTTCAATATAACATCATATTGTGTATTGTCCATCATTCTGCTGCTGTAGATGCTTTATACCATATCTTATTTTTGGGGGGACTCATCCTGTATCTAGAGAACAGCAAATGCAATTGATTTCTTTCCTGACACATTCTTTGAGAAATTCTCCCCCTTTTCTCTCTGCAGCTGCAGCACCTTCTGCTCTGTGAAAATGTGTTCCCTCAGAATGAACCAATTTTCCTTTCTTACCTCATTGCCACTACTAAATTTAAGTACAGGAATCATCAGTGGTTACCTAAGAGTACTTCCCCAAAAGGCAATTTGAAGAGTTAGTTCATCCTGGGATTCAACCTCCTTCTGTGATAATATTTTATCAAAAGCATTTTGTCTCTGAAGAAGCTCCAGCCCAAGAAATACAATATAGCAACCTCCCAAGAGCTGTAGTATCTAAAGACACGAATTGATCCATTTTCTTCATGTCACTGCCAGGTGCTATAAGTAGTTCTGTGTTTGTTGTCTTTACTTCTAGGATTAATTTAATGATAGACAAAACGTGTCTGAGAATTTGCAACAGCCACACAGAAAATTAGTAGCCTTGCAGATTCTTGTCATGAGATTCTTGCTCATGAGGACTTGGTGTTGCTAAAAAAAAGGTAAATTGGTATGTCAGTATAGAGTGCAAAGTCTATATATGGGTATCTCTTGTACGTGTTCTTGGCTCTCGATGTGTTTTATGACGATTACTGACAGTGTTGCCATATGTTGTGAGCAGCTAGGGAAATAGGGGCAATCCATAAATATCTGGGCGTATGTGGTCTTTTGAGGACATTGCAGAAGAGGTAGAAAGCAAATGTAACTCTGGATTAGCTTAAGCATTTCTTTATTGATAAAACTTCTTTGGCACAGAGTCTGGTGTTAGTTCTACATAACTGTGTTTATATATAGAGCAGCATGCTGTCACCTGCTGTGCAAGAATGCTTTTCAGTACCTAGCTCTTCTCACAGTGATAGCAACTCATTGGAAAGCAGATAAGCAAGAAAATAAAAATTGAAGTTATAGATTCAGGATCTAAGCAGCTTTGCAAAATCTACAGCAGCTTTTTCACGATGGAGGAAAATGTGTTTGGGCTACAGGGGAATCAAATGATTTAACATTTTGTTTGGAGTCCAAGAGACCAGATGTACAAGTCAATTAAGGTAGTAACTAAACAAGGGTGGTGTTTCTGCAAAGGCTGAATTTAGCCAGCTTCCCAAACCTTCTCAGCAGAGAGTTTCCGCTGCAGGAGCTAGTAAGGGGAGCCCAGGGAAATTAAGCTCATTAGGGTAAAGTTTGCCTTTGGATCACTCAAAGTGCAACAGCATTTATGTACATCATATCTCTGCTATGGGCCTGGGGTCCTCAATGAAACAGAAAATGTCCTAAGAGCCAAGAATGTATCTAGGAATAAATAAATCCAAAGCAGCCAGGAAAAGGGTTCTCAGACACAGAGAAAACATGCAATAAAGTATGTTTCTTAGGGAACTTAGTGCTTACAGTCAGATCAATCTGAAGAATTCATTTACACAATAGTGTGCTGAAACCACCTTAGAAAATCTGAGTCTCTGTGCTCTTATAAAAAGTTCTGGCTTGCATTTAAGTGATATTACTCACTAAGCAAGAATAAGGTATTACCAAACAATAAATCAGGCTTAAGATTACACACAGCAGTCTCCATCACTTATATAGAGAAGTAAATATTTTAAAAAGTAGATTGTGATGGTGAGTAGTCTGCCAAGTAGAACCTGCTCAGTGGTTGAGTAATTAATTATGAAAAGGAATGAATTCTTTTGTGACAGAGCTGGAACATAAATTACTAGTACTTGTAAAGTATGCACAGCATCAAATATATCTCACACATATACCAGAAGCATTTACTCAGTACTTGGATAATTGTTACTTTCTCTAGAGTAAAGCAGTAAGCTATAAACTCAGTATGATGAAATGAAGCTCTGGAATAAAAAGCAGCAGAAAGAAGCTTCTCATTAGCTGGTTGGACAAGATTTGAATATGTATGTTTCCAAATATGCTATGATAAGTTTAAGGATTAAAACTTTCCAATTTAGCAAGAGTTAGACAAATATAAATAAAGTAATAATACATCTACATAAAATTTTGAGATGTGATTTCAGCTGTGATATGTACATCTGTCTTTCTCAGCAGCTTTCATAGTACATTTTGGTTTTTTAAAATTATTTTGAACTGAGATTCAGCCGAGAAGCATTAGAGCTGCTCTAAGCAATACCTTGTTAAAACACCTTTGCTTCTATTTAGCAAAAAAAAACCTCCTTAACTTCTCCAGTATAACCAGTCTAAGCCCAGCTTTGCTTGATGTGACCCTTAATCCTACCATTTCCTTAGAGCTCAACTGTTAGGGGAAGTCACTTGAGAGTTTTGATCTTGAAGACAAGTAGAGATCACAAACCCAAGTCTCTTATTTGTATACACACAGCACCAGCCTGACAGTGTCTTCCTGATTATTTGTAGAGCCCTTGGAAGGTATGCTGTATTCTTACAGGCATGATATTTTAAATCCAAATGCCAGTGCCTCGCAGCTGAGTTACACCCATTTCAGAAGGTTAACATTTGGAGCAAAATTGTAAATTACTAAAGAACACACCGAAGCTGCCAAGTACATTGAATGTGATTTCATGTTCAGATACTCAATATGCTGCTAATGTAATTGCTGATAAGCACTTTCAGGAAATGCCAGAATTCAGATTAAGTTCCAGCATTTGGTTTATATTTGCATTATTCAAGTGCTTTTGATCATACAACTCTTTTTCTGCTCTGTAAATATTCACAAAGACATGTTCAAGCTCTTTGCTTGCCACTGTTGTTATTACAGTACTTCAGCATAGTAGTTACAGACTCAGGCTGCAGTCCTCATGGGGCAGAGTATTCATAAAATATGTTTTCATTAGGTTTCTTTTAGAGTATGCTCTTTTCTCAATCTCTTGTGTCAGTGTCAGTGCTTGACAAAATCTCTGTGGCTCATCCTATACTATTTCTGTGCTCTTTAAAAACTTTTAAAAATACTTTGCACTTCTTCAATCTTTTCTCATCTTGTGCTCCAGCATCTGAAAGAAGCCTATGGTAACTCAAGTGTTTTTACCCATTCAGAAAAATGGAAATACATAATACTAACAGCTCATTTGTGCAGTCAAATTATCCCTACACCCTCACACGACACCTTCTGAGGATATAATTTCCAAGTTCAGAGAAAGAAGCACATTTTCATAGAATAATAGAAACTTTTAGGTTGGAAAGGACCCTGAAGATCATGGAGTCCAACTGTGTTTTGTATATTTAGTGCACAATTTCCATGTTTTCATACAGTAACAGAACCAGTAGCTTCCAGAGCTAGGAGAGCACAAGTAGTTGCTGAAATATGTGACTATGGTGGATTTTATCTTCCAGTCTACACCTGCTCCAGTTATTCAAAGGAAACATACTTGTGTGCTTACTAGCACAGAAAAATAGTTCTTTCATTCAAAAGGAATAAGGCCATTTTTGCTTAATTAAAACCACTCACTTTCATGTGGGATGGCATCATGGAAAAATATCAAGATCTCGGTGGTGAAAGTTCTAAAAAAGTTACTACTTCATGGAAAAAAGGGTCCTAAAAGGGAACAGTTGTTCAGTTTTGCCAGGCTGCAACTTTGGTTATTATCGATAATATTCATATATTTCTGATATTTAAGAAATTCATTTGAAATTTAGAAAGTGCAGAGATGAGACTGAAAGGAGAAATATGAACTATTTAAAGAGCATTTGCAAACAACTCTAAGATTGCTGGGATAATATGGTAGAGAATGTAAGGCACTTTTATTTCAATGAGATGCTTTCGCTACTTTGAGAAACCTTGCTCTTCTTTTTGCCCTCTGCCTCAGAAGTTTAACTTTATAGCCAAATGCATATTTAAAACGCTTATTTTCAAACATCAAGGTAATAAAATATTTCATCTAGGACATTAGGCATTCCAGCTACATAACTGCCTGCTGCAGTTGTTATTCTGGTGATCTGAAAACAACTTACAGGTGCAAAGAAATTTCACTTCATTTGCCAAAAGTGCATGCATAGGTTAGGAGTTTGAATTTCAGAAGGATGATCAAAATGCAGAAAAACTTCATTTGTGCATTATTTTTTTATGATGTTATTCATGTGTAGTGTAAAGTTACAGTGTAAATCACACTTTGTACAGAATACTTATTTAGACAATTGCATTTTAACAATTGAGAGAAAAAGCCTTCCAGGTTCCTGCTGCAGGAAACAGCTCACTTTGTTCTCATCTCATGGGAAAGGCCAGTATTATATTTAGTAGGATGAGTATCAGAAGGAACTGATCTTAAACCAGGACTTACCCTTTTTAGATGTTTTGTATGAGCAGCAGGATTCATATGATCATCAGACCACAAAGAGAGGCGATGGGGAACGGAATAGTTCAGGAATTTTCAGACTCTGGGGTAGTCAGCTGTCTCTAAAAGTTCCCAGTTCTAAATGAGTGGAGAGTTTGTGCACACTTTATGAATGAGAATGAAAGTTTGCTGTTAAAATGGCTGACTGTTTTGATTCACAGCTCTGAATTATCTCCAGCCCATCTATGAAGAGAAATAAGTGTAAGAATACCCTCAGTCTGAAGTAATAAACCCCTACTTGTCACACTCAAGACTTGCGTCTGATTTCAATAACTCTAATATATATCATCACAGATCTTTAAATTACTTTTACTGTCAAGAGTTTGACAGGCAAATGTGTTGTCAGGTGCCATTTAAAGTAAGGAGAGTGACTGTCTATCAGAAACATAACCATTTCTGGGCTAAGGCTGCTGCATCACAGATGACAAATGGCACAGTAGATGGAGTGTACTCCAAGCTACAGAGTAGCAAGAGGCCCCTTCCTCAGCTGGCAGGAATAAATTTAATGATGAGATTGATTTATACCAGCTGTGGATGTATCTCACTGTGGCAGAAGAGTGGCGGTAGAGACAGCAGCTCATCAGTAGCCTTGTCTTGCAGAATTAAAGACTTGAGAATGATGTGGGAGCTAGAGGTAAGTGTTACTGAACTGCTTTGTAAAAGAGAGAACTATCTTACTTTTGTTATGAAAATACCATGTGTTGTTTTTTTGGCTTGGTGGCTTTCACTATCAGTTTTCCAGTCTGAGCTTGGTTTGGCCTTTAGCAGGTTTTCTGGGTTTTTTTAGGGACTGTAACCCTAATGGTGATGATTAGCTGGTGGATATTTATAATCCAGTCTGGAGAGATTACTGCTGAACTGCACTGGGATACATGAAACAGTCTGAGAAGGAGGGTGTCTTAGTGTGTGGCCCCTTGGAGGGGCAAGGAAAAGAAAACAGTGAAGTGAGAACAGGTTGCCCAGGTAGTTTTCTCTAAGGAAATAACAGCATTGTTTTATACTTTAATTGTAGCTTAAATTTTCGTGGGCAAAGAAAACTAAGATAACTTCTTCTTTTGTTCGTTGTTTGTCTTTAATCCTTTTCTCTGTGTTGTTCAAACTCTCATGGTTAAAGCTTATTGCGTGGACTGGTTTTGGCTGGTTGGTTGCTTTGGAGTTTTTCAGTGCTATCTTGCTTTAGTTGCAGAGCTCTAGGCATGGTGAGGCCAACAATTTAACACAGCACATGGCACAGATCTAGTTCTGATCTTGTCCATCTAGAGCCGAAACTTTTGTTGTTACTGAGTCCAGAATATCAAAGTGAGTATTTACAAAGCTTACTACACTGGGTTTTACAAAAATGGTATCTAACAGGCTTTTAGTCTTGTTGATCTCATTGAAGTGATTAAGGTTGCTGAAAAGCAAGCAACTCCTTTGATTACAAGAGATTGAGGTGTACTTGATGATTTTAACATCAAACAGATAAAACTGGGGCCCTATCAGCTAAATGAATTATATACAGTTCAGTGAAGAGCCTTTAAAGTTTCATGTTGCCTTTAATCTTAAGGTGGGTAAATCATAATTGCATTTAACTTCCTTGTCTGTAGTGTCTTCCTAATAATTTTAATACACTGTTTAAATGCTACAAATAGTTGTGCTAAAAGTTCCTAAACGATAATGCGTGGTGTAATAGGTTGCTCATATTGTGAAGCTATGGGAACAGCAATCCTTGCTGTACCGGAAAATCCTCCATTATCCTTCCCACAAAAACGTTTATAAAAGAAGTTCAATGGGGGCTTTCACAAAACTGCTGTTTTTTCAGGTTTGTTATTTTCCAGCTGAAAGCAGCATGTTTGCAGGTAATTGGTTTGGGTGTGAAATTTTACATAAAGAAGTCTGAGTATCTCTTTAGCAATTACCTCTTCTAACAGCAATTTAGCATTGCCTGCTGGTGTGTTCTATTTTGTTTTATTTGGTTTATTTTTCACATCAAGTTATGGTGTCTCAAAAAGCATCTCCAAATAGTCATCAGAGTTTTGTGAAGCATGAGATTGGCCCTCCGACTTCTGAAGGGTGCTTGGTCATGACTAAGCCTTCATCCTTCATCACTTTCTGCTGTGGTTGATACTGAATCCATTGAAGTTTTATGTTTGGAATCCAGGTTGTTCTGGAGGTGTGTGGCACGGTTACCAGCTGGCTTACTGATTGTTTTTTGTTTGTTTTTGTTTTGTGGTTTTTTTTTTCCTTAGTGCTGTAGTAGTCTTTTTGCAAGCAGTGATGGCTTTGCAGTGCATGTGTTTAGCTGAGGGTTTTGGCACTGGAATTCAAAATTACAGCTCTTAAACCATATTTCTTTCCACCTTGCAAAGCAAATCACAGTATTCCTACAGGGAGCAGTGCCCCTCAATTGTGACATATCTTCAGTGCTGTCAGAACCTTCTCCCTGGCTATCTCTTAAGTCTCTACCTTTAATGTACCAACATTCTCTGTTAAGTATTCACATGTATGAAAAGTCTCTATTGAAATTAAATATTTGGTGGTCTTGCTCTATGGCATTAGCTCCCCTGTGGGAGCACAGGTTCCTTGGTTAAAATAAATAAACAAAGTCTTGCTACTCAGAACACCAGGAAATATCACTTGTTTTGCCTCAAGTAAAAGGGGCAAGGAGCACTGTTTACAGGTTCTGCGTGATGGTGGTTGCTTTAAGGTCACTTTTGAATGTTACTTTGTCTTTTTATCCCATTAGCAATGTAATTAACTCCCTTGAAGAGCTTCATCTGGCTCAGGGAGGGATTCACCTGCCACTAATGATAATGGTCAGCAGCATTTACCTTTTTTTCCATTTGAAAGCATCCCTATTGGAAACAGTCTGTGAAAGACCTCTATGTAAATAGCCTGTTTGAAGATCTCTTGGCTCTGACAAACAAACTCTAGGAAGCTCTAAATCAAATATCAAGGCCCAGCTCTCTTGTAACATGAATATTACTAAGTTTTTGAGTTAGTTTCGCGCAACCTGAAACTAAAGAGACCAGGTATTTCTGCAGCAGATAGCATCACTGGGCTATGCAAAGGGGAAACTGACAACTGTGGAGGTGTGGCTGTTGTGGAGGTAGATAAGGACAGTGTGAGGACATACCTGAGATCTGGCTTGAATGTGGGAAATGCAGCCATGGAAGTTGCTAGGTGATTGTGGCTTTTAATCCACTTGGAAAAATAGGCCAGGCTATCCTGAGATGCTACCTGTTCTATTGCCAGAGTGAAAGTATGTAAAATAATACCTGAAATCCTTGGACATGCTTTAAGAAATACAGTGTAGTCCAACTATACTGATAATGAGCTCAATTGTCATTTTATGTAAGAGCAGGATTCACAGTTAAATTCTATCTATAGCTGCTGCAGAAGCTGTTAAGAGAATAAAGGCAGAGCTTTTTAAGATAACATGATCTTTAGATGCTGCAGCTTTCTTTCACAAGACTCGATTTTACTTTCTCTTAAACTGCGTGCAAAGTGAATTTTTTGGGTGTTAAAGACCCTTTGTGATGAGCTGCGATGAAGAGCAAGATCTCTGGCTCCTTAGTGCTCCCCTTGCACTCTCTGGCCGGTATGAGCAGTGGAAATGAAGAATTAGGGTAGGAATGTAGGCATGGAGGATTGTGCTTCATCTCACACATGCAGTCACTCTGGCTAAGATTCATAGGTACAACAGGTCTGGGGCACACGGTCAGAGAGCTGCTCCTTGCTGGGATACTGGGGTTATTTTCAGGGAAACTGGAATAAGAAATTAATGAAATCGTCTTTGAAGAGTTACGTTTGAGCTGTGATATAAACAAACTACTTGTTTCCTTATGCCTGGATTTTAACAATAAGAATGTAATGATTATGTCAAGACAGCTTCAGCTAGGCTATAGGTCTTCTTCCCCAACACATCTCCATTTTCTGCAGCTCGCTGTTTCCTCAGTGATTAAACTTCACTTCAAGTGAAACTACAATGCTGGCAAACATGGGAGAGCTGTGGATGTCGAGCTCCCTGCTCCTTAGTGTTATTGCAGAAAATCAACCGCTGGAACATGAGCTCACCACACGAAATTTCTCAGTTTTTCTTTTGTCTTTTCCAGACGGCTGAGTAATTGCCCACACTCTTAGGTACAGAGCCTTGTGAATGATTGTCTTGTTACTCGCCTGACAGATGCTAAACCTGCTATAAATTAAGCTGTCCGCTTGTTTTACCAGGCGGTTGGGGCTGCATTAGTCAATATTTGAGCTAACTGAGAAATAAGGGGAATGATGTGGAATGTTCACTGGAACATGATCCAAAAACTTGGTCCTGTGATTCTTCAGGGACTTGGTTGGTTTTGGCAGGGTTTTATTTGCCCCTGATGATTTTGAGTGAAAGTAGACGCAGCTCAAGTGGTACAATCACCCCGGATTTCTATCATTGCTTACCGGATGGGAAGCCAAAGAATCCATGAAGGAGCTGCCTTTTTGCTCTTTGCTGCTTCAAGGCAGGTTATGGTGCAAAGCTGCTGGCTGAGTCTGGGGACACTGGGCCAATGTGAGTAAGGCCACCTTAGGCAGATGTTTTCGTTGCATGCATGAAACTCCTTGGCTTGGGTAAGATCACAGAACAACCACGGGAGTTCCTCTTCAGAACAGAAGCTGGATGCATCTCAACTGATGGTTTCCAACTCGCTCTTTGAGATCTTCAAGTTCCAATACTAAAACCACGGACTAAATTCTGTGAAACTTTCCTTTACATTCATATTACCGAGTTGAAGACTTACTGTATTTTAATCACAGCTCTAATGTCCTGTTTGTCTACCAACCAGTTGCATTCTGCAGAAGGCTTTGGTTAGACTTCATCGGGAAACTATTTTTGCACATTTGCTGTTTCCTCGACTATGTTGTTTTTGACCGAGCGCGTCATTGTCCTTTCCACAACAGAACCTTCTGGAAAGGAGCAAAAGCTTCAGGGGGGAAAGGGAGGGCGAGCTTTTGTCATTTTAAATTTCTCACAGATAGCTCAGGGTAGCAAAACAATGAATGTTTCATTATTACCACAATAGATTAAAACATCTGCAGTAAATAATGCTGATGGCTATTTGTGATGGCATGAAGTATTGTTTTTGTTCTCTTTTATAAAATTACAGCTCATTAACTGTCATAAAGCAAAGATACCATAAATAAAACAACTAGTAGTGTTTCATTTCCCAGAAATGTGAAAGCCTGCTGTTTGAGAACTTTGAAAAGTTTGTTTTCACAGCTGGAACAGTCAAGTATTGGAATATATTGGGGTCTGTCACTTTTGTGGTCAGAGAAATTGTGAAAATTCTGACAATTTTGGTTGTCCTCTTCACAAGGTTAATATTTCTCTAGTCTTCCATTTAATCATTAGGCCACAGGACACCTCTGTTGTTCAGCAAATGTGTGTGTATACATATATTTAAATAAGGAAGTAATTATAGAGGGGTTGTTATTTCCAAAAAAGTAATCAGAAAACTTAGGCTAACTTTTACTAGGTTACAAACCATGGAGTAGTTGCCCAGATATTCATACACTGAACCCCATAACTCGTATTTATAGTGATGTTTTAGGAAAAGGCCTAATCTCAAATACTAGTTGTTTATAATAATCCAATTGGTCCTTCATCAGACATCACCTCATCTCACCTGAGATCACAGCAGGTTTATGTGCTCTCAGTTTTCAAGCTGTGAGAATAGACTTGCAGAGGCTCACTTACCTCACAGGTGTGCAATGATATAACTTTTAGATTTGTTTCCAATTTATTTGCCATAGGCAGACTTCTACAGAAAAACAAGTCTGTTTGAAAAGTGAAATGATTAGAAACATACCTCATTGTCTCAAGTTCTGAATGACAGCTCAAATTTCCAGACCCAGATTTTCTCCTGTTCAGTTTGGGATTTGTGACAGATGTAATCATGTGGTAGTTACTTGGATTTTTTTGTCGCTGGCCAGGACATGATCCACGTTCATGCTGGAGCTGTGGACTGCACTCATGCTGTGCCTTGTTGTGGGACACTTCAGCCCACAGCTGTGCTCTGCACAATAGAAAATCTTCCTCTGGATTTAACATTTCTCCACATTAGGGCTAAATTTGTGTTTTGGCTATGGCTGTCTGTATTTTGCAACACTCTTTGTTCCTGAGGCAATTTAGGATTAGATTAAAAAAACTTGTCTGGCAGTCTGAGCCAAAATGCTCTGTTGCCTGCACAGTGCAGTCATCCAGTCCAGGGTCCAGAAGATGTCAGGTGACAACCTGGGCTTGTGTTGGGGTTTTAATTTTTGGGTTTGGGGAGGGGAGGGGAAGGTGAGAGAGAGGAGAAGATTTTTGGGGTTTTTTTAGTTTATTTATTTGTTTCATGCATGAGAGTAAATGCTTCTACTACCAGAAGCAGTTGCATTGTAGAATTCCCCTCAACAGAGAATATGGAGGCTGGAAACCTGTAGGAGCCCAGGCAAGTTCTGAAAATGGTATCTTTAGGACTACACAGAAGGAGGGAAAGAAGCAAAGCCCTGAGAATATTTTACAAAAAAATTACCCTGGCTAAGTAGTACCTCTCAAGCTGATCACCTTGTATGGGATACTGATAAATATGGGGACGTATTAGCTCTTTATTGAAGTGCAGAAAATTTCTTGGACACCTGTCTGAAAGAGGATACTTGACACTTTGATCTGATTTACTGGTCAATCTTCATTATATTTACTCATCTATTTTTGAAACCATGCCAATATAGAGAGATTTTCAAAATTAATTTGGAGTTAAATCCATCTTGCTGCTAAGGTGCTCAGATGGGATTGGGAAGCTATTGTTTTTTCTTGACAAATAATAAGCCCAAAGCGTCCTAAAGTATGAGGAGGCACATTTGATAGATGCAGGCTGTCTGTGCTTGCTTCTGCTAATGATGATGATAATCCCTAGAAGTTATACTTCAGGATGTGCTGCAAGAATATTGACCCTCTTTGCCTTTCCTCTGGGGCACTGCTTTGTTTTTTGGAAGTGTAGGAAAACTCCTCTTGTGCTCTTTTAAAAGTGAGGTAAAATTCCAGCTTCTGCCATCCAAGGCAGAACTGAGCACACAGTATTGGTGACATTAAGGTTAGTAGGGTTTTCTTCTGATTTTTTAGGATAAATTAGTAGTATGGCCTATCCCTTCTGTGCCTTGTATTTAAAGTGCATTTCTGGATGAGGAGATCAATGCAGCTTTCAGAAAGAAAAGATTATGGTGTGCTTTGAAGTAGGTGATTTGACTAAATATTTCACCTTTAGAGAGTAAAGGCTGGAATAACAGATGATGGTCTGTATTTTCAGCAACATAGAGCTCTGTTTCAGGAAAATGCAGTCTATTATATGAAAAGATCCATGTGGGGAATCACAAAGGAGGGTGCAATTTTTGGAGGGTTTGTGTGTAGGGATTTTCATCCTCCTTGTTCCTTTGCAGTAGTTGACTTCTTTCAGACTTGTGCACAAATTCTGACTGTGCTGGCCACATCCACCAGCTGCAGGTGCACACAAAGAGACAGTAAAAGCACAATACCCAGAAAAAGATCAGTGTGTTGGAGACATAAGCTGCTCCAAGTGAATGTTTATGCGTCAGTGCTGTGCAGCCTAAAGGCAGCAGCAGTGGGCAGAGCTGTGGAAGGAGCCTAATCCCACTGGAACTGGTGCGAGCAGGGACTTCTCAGCTACTTCTCCATCCCCAGTGATTCAGCTGTTCAGTGCTAGCCAAGACATTTCTGCACACAGATCAATAAGATATGGTGCACTGCAGATGTTCTTTGGTGTGTGAAACTTGGCAAGACTGCGTGGAGAAGATTTTAGTGGTCTGAAATGTTTGAACAAAAGTTCGTCTCTCGCTTCAGCAGCACCACAGCCTTGTGAAGAGTTTCCGATTTTACAGATTATAAATCTGTATCCAGTTTCTTCCGTACTTCAGCACGGAGCTGTGCTCCTTACAAATTCTGAATATCACTGATGAACAACTTCATATTGCATGAAACTATTCACCAATTTGTAAACCAAAAGACTCCTTTGCCTTTCATTCCAGAAAGGCTGTGATATATGGAAAGAAAGTTCCTCCAAGTACTTTATCCTTAAATAGCTTGTCACTGGAGTGCAGAGCATGTGAGTCTAAGGAGAATTTTTGTGTGTCTGTGCTGGTCTGATACACAATCCCAGTGGACCATAATTTAATTTACACCCTGGAATGTGCTAGACAACCTACCCAAATCTGGGAGATCCTGGCACTGAGCCTTCTACCTGTGCCTTCTCGCAACTATTGTGGAGGATATTTTTAAGTTATTCTATCATAACTGATAGGAAGGCAGTAATCTCCAAGGGAACACTTGTTCCTACCACGCAGTCTAAGTGACATCTGTGAGCATGACATGCAGACGCAGCAGTTCCTCTTTGCTGCAGAATCCAAGTGCTCACAACTAATTGCAGCTGAGGTTGGCTGAGGACATTCAAAAGAAAGAGAGTATTTTGCATCATAGGGCTGTTGGATTTATCTTTTATTCATGTCGCATCTCTCAGAAATATTCTGTGTGACACTTAGAAGAAACCTGCAGGGAAATCATGCAGGATGCAAGAATGTGTTTTCATATATATATATATATACATATATAATAAAAGTACAATTCAGCATTGCAGGGATAAAATACGTAAAAACATGGGGCTGAGAAGATATAAATGGACATTCCTGAGGCTCTAGTTTACACCTTAATAATCCTGGGATGCCCTTAGAGCTGAGGCTAACAGAATAACTGTGCAACTTGGGGTTTCCGGGGTGGGGAGTGTTAAGTGCCTAGTGATGATCACATATCTGGAATGAATTGCACATCAGCTCTTTGTGATGTGTGCAGAACACTACTGATGGTAATGCTTCTAATTACTGCCTACTCAAAAATGCAGACTAGCGAACAAAGCGATCTGAAATGCCAGGAGGAAGGAATTTTCTCAGTGGCCTACAGAGGGCAGACAAATCTAACAGATGAGTGATACGCTTGAAGCTTTTTTCTCTGAATATTAGAAACGTAGTATACCCTTTTTATGCAGGTTTTCGTGGAGAAAGAAGTTTTAACTGGGTCACTATAAAATGCAACCACTTTTGCACTTGCTCTACTTCAGAATATGTCCAAGATTTTTTGTTTTGTGCTGTAAGCTGTGTTCAAAATTCAGTTAGAAAGCTCTCAGCTGGAAGTGTTTTATGTGTTATTGGACTTACCTAAAGATTTTGATAATTGAGTCCAAATTCTCAACGATGAGGGTGTACAGGAGGACATTTAGATTTGCTTGTGATTAGTTTATGTCTTCTGATTACTCCACTTTCTTAAGAATGTTGCAATTGTTTTCGCTGACGTCGTATACATTTTCGTGTAAATCTAGATTAGTTTTTTTCCTGTTGAGGACACCAATAGATAAAATGTAAGGTTAAATTTTTTTTGATCATTTAATAAAAAATAAAAATTCCTTCAGAAGCTTTTGGTCTGGAAGGGAGGAAGAATCATAGACACAGTAAAGCTTTTGTGTTCTCTTCCTTTTGAGCACTGAGCTTTAGTGGATGATTTGATACTCTTCTGCATCTTCAGCTCATAAAAGCAATAATTCCAGAAGGGGAATTATTCACTTATATTATTTTCACTTATATTATATTCACTTCATAATATTATTCAATTATTCACAGAAGGGGAATTATTTCACTTGCAGAAAAAGACATTGCTGGGAGGAGGAAAAAAAATAAGAAAACGAGACTTTTGCCAGTCTTGTTGCTCAATGACTATCTAACAGAAAAGACATCCTGAACTCTGTATTCTTTCAAGTGTTTTGTATTTATTATATAAAACATTATTAAAAAGGAGTTGGAAAAGAAAAGCTGTTGCAGGTCATACCCTTTCCATATTGTTTTTAAAACGGCTAATGGTTAGAAAACCAAACTTGGTGTACTTCACTGATTTTGTCTTCTTTTTTTTTTTATGACTGTAGATTGGAATAGGCATATTTAAAATATTGTGAGGTATGGAAGTGATTACAACCTGCCGCTTAAGGCACGACTCAGGAAATTGAAGAACAGGGGTTTAAAAGTAGTCCCCAAACAATGATCTTAACAGACTTTCTCACAAAACGCTTCGATAACTTTTTTTTAAACTAGAAAATACTGAGTTTCAACCAAGGGGCTGTAAAATATTTTGCTATATTCTTGAACTGTTTTCTATTACGGAAATCAAACAAGCTTTCATGACGGATTACTCTTCAGGCGAGGAGAAAGGAATGCTGGTGGAGGCTGCACGCAGGTCTGTGGTCTGTGCTCTGCCCTACTGTTTCAGCTGAGCTTGGCTGAACTGTTTTCTCATCCACATGTGCTATTTTGGCTGTTAAAAACCTGGTGAAGCAAAAACTCCTCAATCTGTTTCGTTTGTGCAGTATGTATTTAATGCACAAAGTGGCAGGAGAATTGTATATGGTCCTTCTGAGCTGCTCATGTGTTGTGAAACCATGGCATGGTCTGCCCTGGCATTCTCTGTGTTATCTGTCTTGCATATGTTGGAGTGGGAAAAGATTAAATTTCCCAGTATATGAACTTCAAATGTGATGGGGAAATGTCTGGTTGCATAATATCTGCTACAAAGATGAAATGTGGCTGCAAATGTTGCAGCTTAACTTTGCCATCTATGAATGTAAGAGCCTTGGTATCTCTGTCATAACATAGATGTTATTTGAGGAAAACTGTTTTGAAGAACTGCCTGTATTGGAAATCCACATAAGAATGCTGAGGGTGTGTATAAGAACAATGATGCTGTATCCCTAATATCAGGGTGACACGTGCCTGTCTGCTGGTTAGGTTGCTTTTTGCTGGTTTCGTTTCTTTTTTCTGTTTTTCCTTTTTTTTTTTTTCCTCCCTCCCTTTTGAAAACTGGAAATTATATGCAATTGGAAGAAAAGGGGGGGAAGATAATCTTGCTTTGAAAATGGCTTCTGTCATGACACTAAGCTTTGCTGTCTCCTGAGGTTTCTCAAACACCAAAGCAGCAAATGAGACTAAGTAATTAAATGCGAAAACTGATGAAATAAGTTCTGCAAGTCTTCGCTGGCTCATGGGAAGGGGCTTCTGAATCAATGCTAAGGTGATGAACTGGCATCATTCAAAGTGAACAGCACACTGAAACACTTTGTTTTAATGAGTCTACAGTCCGTGACTTTCAGCCTCAGAACTGAGATTTCAGGTGGCTAAAATGGGACGTGTATTTTCTGAAAGTGTGAGAAGAGACAGAGGTTCTGACCCATTTTCTTTCTTCTTCAGACTGCAGAGGCTCTGCTTTGTGTGCTGTATGCCTGCTTAGAGTATTCTTATTGCAACAACTGTATAGCCAGGGTTGCTTTGAAAGGTAATACTTACAATGTGCTTTCTGTATAATGTGACCTAGCAGTTACGAAACAGGAGGTTAGTGAAGATTATAGGAACAGCTGTCTGCTTTATGCCACTCCCACGCATTCCCTAAGCCAAACTTGGAGGACCTGACAAAGCCAGGCATACTGCAGCCAAATCTTTTCTTTGTAAGGATCTGTGTATACATAAAGAAGTCAAAATAGATTCAGCAGCAGTGAATCATACTTCTTTATCGTTTACTCTGACTAGATTACCATTACTCCAATATCCTTGGTTTGCAAGCAAAAATATGTGCTGCTGCCTTTTTCAAGCTGCTCTGGGGAGACATTTCCCCAGGCATCTATCCAGGGAGAAAGAAACTGAACCAGGATCAGTTCTGTCATTTCTCTCCAAAAAACTAATTTCTTTAGAGTGCAGGGAAAGTGTAAAGCAGTTTCTTTTTCTTGTTTTCATGTCTTTGATTTCATTTCTGCTTTATAGCTGTAAGTATGAGCTCTGAGCCTGCAGTTTACTACGTGCACATGGACAGCTGCACCTGCACGGAGCCACGCTGGCTTCAGTGAGGCACCATGTGGGCACAGCAATCTGCCCACCCGCGAGCTGTAAATCTCAGAATGAGGAATTGAACTTGTTTGCGCAGTCTTCTTGAAGGAGTAAGGTATTGGAAAGTGCCTGCAGGGTGTCAGCAGGTGCCAAATGCGTTTTCCCGCACAGTCTTACCGGAGCATAGCATTCCTGACCTGTAAGCACCCTCCTTGTGCATATGGTGTGCCAGCTGATGGCCATCCACAAGTGTGCTGCTTGCATTGAGGTGAGGCCAAAGCAAGCCTTGCTGTGCTTGCTCCAGTTTGTAGTTGGCCTTATGCTGCTAAAAGTCAAATGAATGGAATGCAAATTCCAATTCTCATTGTGTTTAAAATTAAATGCGTTGATATCTGTTGGTATTTTCTTAGCTGTGTTTTTTGTTATCCTTACTGAAGTTCAGATTTTGCCTGGATGTGTGGTTCAGGGGACAAGTTGTTACTTCCAGCAGGATAACAGCTAAAGGTACTGAGCCATAAAGGCAAAGCAGCACTCCTAATGCACCCTGCAAGAGAACACAAGAAACTGCATCCACCTGTTCTAACCAGGCTGTGCAGACTCATCTGTGTTTTATCCGTCTTATCTGAGAGTCACAAGTCTGGCTTGCTTGGGTACCACCATCAAAGGAGGCTGTACCCAAACAGCAGCTGTTTCTGCCTTCACATGTGCAGAAGAGTGGTTCTACCTTCTGCACCACCTCTCCCCTCCCAAGTATCAAACTTGCATAAAAAATTTGCAATATTCCTTATTTTGTACAGCTTGCTATATTCATTCTCCCTTCAGGCTATCATTATTCTGTCTTGACTGCAAGTCAGCTAGTTCTACTTCAAAATTATTGGGTTTTTTATTATCGTTATTTATTTTTTTAATATAGTGTATTGAAACAATGATGTGCGAATGTAACACGGGGCCAAAACAATTGAAAGTTTTTCATGTACTTGAGATTCACTGTGTTTTTAAGTCTGTCTCAAACTTGTCTCAGATTTGTTCCATTATTTAATCAGCATTGAAAACTGCTCTCTGTTATTAATCAAGGGTATCAAAGAGGGCTGTATCAAGTTTCTGTGTTTTGAGAAGACTGCAAATCATTTTCAGGAGGTGGGTAATTAAATACATAGTCTTTTGTGTCTTTTTCAACTGAAATTTCAGAAGGGTCTGTTTATCTGAAGATGTGGAGGAGATAAAAGTATCAGTATTCTATATTACACAGACTATGGATTTGGAGAGGCAGACTTCTTGTTATGAAAGAGTTAACAAATATTCAGAAGCCTTTGCTAGATTTTTTTTAGTCAAGCAGCCCTGAGATTGACCAAAATGCTTTCAAACACTAACAGATCAAGTTTTATTACGACATAAACTAGCCCATTTAACCGTTTAAATAACTCCAAAAAGTGGAATGTCCTTGGTGAGCCAGAATGAAAGCAGCAAGGGCTTAAGAGCAGCGTGGTGTCCGTGCAGAATGTGCCTGGCTGTGGCTCTGCTGGGAGCTGGCTGTGCTCCTTATCCCAGTCCAGCAGGAGGGTGGACACACTGCCCACTTCCCTCAGCAGCTGTCCTGCTGCTTCGTGGAGCAGCTAGCTGAGAGCTGTGTTCTGTATTTTGGTCTTCAATAGTCACTTGCTGGTATAACCTTCAGGCACTAAATTCTACTGCGTTCTCCTCGCAGAGAAATTCAAAGAAACTCTGACAAGTCTCCGGTACTGTAATTTTGAAGAAAAGGATGTGCATGACTATAGTTGAGCAATTCCTTTGATGCTTCCCAATTATCCTGTAATATGCCTGTGATTTAATTTCCATTAAATGTCACTAGCAGATTAATCTCTCTTAAAATGCTGAACAGGCAAACAAATTACTGCGTTATTATCAAGTAATTTTAGCGTGGGTTGAGCAGAACCTAAAGCAAGTTGATCTTGTTCTAAATCAAGGATATGACCTGATAGGCAGGTTTATATGTAAGGGGCTGAGAACTTAAATATTTGTCCCTTTTTTGCAATTGTGCATTGTTCCTTGTCTGAATAAACAATTATCTTCTGTATCTGATAGGAGAATAGAAGATCACGCATTGTGGGAAGGATTACCATAATGTATGCAGTAGGCATTTCTTTTTTAAACAGGCTTTTTTGGAGTCCTGTTTGACTTTTAGTTTGTCTCCAAACTGGTTTGGATAAGCTCAATTACACCCACTTGGATGGCTGCGGATTTTTACCATGTGACCCATAATGTCTGAATCACTCTAGAATATCCTGGTTGTATTTTTTCCATAGACTTATATGCAGTGGTGTGTTAGGGTTTTCTCATTCCTGTTGGGTTTTTTAGTCAGAATGCCGAAGACTTTGCTAGAGCAAATCTAGGAGAACATACTGAAAAATTGTCTTCTGATTTGTGTTTTCCAAAGTGCAAGAGTGCTCTCCAACGAAACCAATAGTGACATCTAGAAGAAGCACTACTTTTATGTAACAACTGCCATAAAAGGGTGTTTTTCATGGGCATCTGTATAACAAGCTGGAGTATGCACAGTAATTTTGTTTGGCTCTTGCTGGTTTCCATTGTGAGCTCTCTTAAAGCTCTCAATTCAATTCTACTCAGACTTTGTATGATATTTTAAGGAAAATGAAGATGTTATTACGGTCTTTGCCTAAATAAAATTCCTTCCTATTTTTTAAACCATATTTCTATGGTTTAAAATTATGTTATAGCCAGACAACAAGATAAATTCTGTTATATTTAACTTTTTACTTGATGTTATTTTTTCAAGGGCAATGTGCTTATCAAATGGATGTTACTCAAGTGATAAGCATAATATCAGATGTAATGTTTCCTTTGTTTAAAATCAGTGCTCTGGGAAAGAGTAGAAACTGTGATATGAAAAACTGCTGAACTCCATAGCCCAGAAGGAACCAAGGCCTCTTTTATCATAGGGTCAGATCACATTCAGCAGTGGCAGACTTTGATACTTAAACCACTGGAGTCTTGTTCACAGTCACCTTGCTGCACTTCAGTTAATAACATTTATACTCTGATTTCTGTACCAGATGGAGGTAGTCTGTATACACACAGTAGAAAAAAGGGCAAAATGCAGTCTTTTGCTGCCCTCAGTCCTCACAGCAAGGACTCCAACAGCAGAGATAGACTGGGGTTTGGGAACCTGTCTTGGAAATCCCCATCAGTCCACAGTGACTGCTGCTGAACAAAATCAAAAATTGATTTTAAGGAATGGCTCTGATGGTCCTCCATGTGGTGCTAGTAATGGGGATTTTTGCATGGCAGGACAGTAAATCCTGTCATGTGAGATTGCATGTTACCTTACTGCCTTTCCATTCAAATACTGCGTAATAAGAAAGATATTTATTATACAACAGAACAGGCTTTAATGTGCCTGAACTCCTTGTTCCTAGCATGGAAAATTATTTGCAAGGCTACTGTGGTCTATATTGGACCCTGCTGCACTTCATGTAACTGCTGTAAGCACTACCTGAGACCTGAGGGGCCGACTCCTCCTCATACATCACCCTTGGCTTTAATCACCAACTTCAGCCTTGCTTTTGTTTTTGGAGCAGAGTTAGCAGTTTGGTGTGTTCTTTACTCCCCACATGGCGCAGGTCCTGCAGCTCACAACAGGAGGCTGGGCTGCTCGAGGTTCAGGAGGTCATTCCACTCGAGGAAGTGCTCTTGCTTAATGGCCTCTGAGGCAGGATTCATCTCTTTCAAAGCTGCTGGAGAGGAGCTCTCTAGGACATGATTAGGGCCTTTGCTCTCCTGATTGGAGAGGGAACCCAGGAGCACCATCTTCAGAAGCTTTTGCAAGGAGCTCTGATTCATGTCCACCAGAAAATAAAAAAAACACCACTTCTTTTCAGCTTGAATCTCAAGTGAATTAGGCTTTTCTCATCATGTGTGATGAGTGAAACACAGCTTTTACTGTACCTTGCCAGAATTCTTCAGGGTTTTTTCTTAACTTTAACTGATTGTTTCCTGCACTTATAGTTGAGAGGTGTTTGATATAAGCCTCTGGATTAAATGATATTTACTGAACGATTCCATGCCTAATGCCTGGGTTTCTGCTTTATAGGAGATCTTGTCTGTGCCCATTGTAGCAGTTCATTTTCTCCCTGGAAAATAAAGGGACTCTTAACAACTGCAGAAAACAATAGGTTCTGCAGTGCATTTTATTGATGATTGCTTACTACAACTGGGTCTAGATGAGAGAAGAGTTTAAAACTAAAATTATTTTGTGCTTTCTATCAGAAACACATTCACGTTATTTTAAGTATGTTGGCTACACCTACTAATTTTAAATACAGCAGCCTATTCCTGCATATATCTGTCATGTGTACAGTCAGTGGCTCAAATAATGAATTAGCCCTCACAGGGTAAATTTTTCAATTTGAATTTATTTGCAAGCAATATGTATGTAAGGGCTTCTCCTGTGAGGTTGTACAAAAAGGGAAATTTTGGTGTTAATTGTGTAAGTTTTGTCATACACTGTTTCCCCATTATTTTTATACAAATCTCGTAAAGGAACTAAGCAGGAAGTTAAAGCAATGCTAGACTGTATTTAATGAAGCCAAGTTTTCAAGCATAAAAAGCAGCCCTATAGCCAAGAAGATAGATCTTAAGACAGCTTCTGAGATCTCCCTTAAGAAATTATGAGATACCAGTTCATTAAAATGTCTTGATTTGCAGGGAAGGATCTGGAAAGTTTCTTAGCTGTAGGCTGATACCAAATGACATGGAATATAGCTGCAGAAAGTGGTCTATAATTCGACTTATGAAAGTACAGAGTAGCACAGAGCCCAGCTCATGACTTGATGTGAAAGTATGCTTTAGATTAGGCTTGATACAAAAAAATCTTAATTTCATTCTGCCTGTGTGTGCATTTGGTCAGAAATCATACTGTCCTGTGAGCAAATGCTCCCCATGTTACTAAAAATGGCTTGTGAGAGGTGGAATGGACTGTGGGACTATGACTGAGGGCAAAGTTTGGAAGAGACTCTGAGCATTCCAAGAATGCATTCCCTTTGAGAAACCAAATAGGTCATTGTTTTGGGTGTCTGGCCATTCTGAGATGTTAACTGGTTAATGTTACTTGGCCATAGTAGTATTACAGGAGGTAATATCTGTGAGGTTCAGCTCTCTCTCTACGTATTTAAGCAATTATCTACCTTCCATGCTCTCTTCAAATGTTATGGACACCAGTAATGAAACAACTAGAGACTGAATATTCTTTCTGCTTGCCAAATGTAGAAATTCTCCATCCTTATCTCTGCTGGTCTGTTGCTGGTCATCTTCTGTCTGTGATGAAGGGCATTTTAAGCTTGATAAAATTATTGTTTAGGAATGTTGGTATTGGTTTTATTTTCTGTATAGAAGGTTGAAATATGAAAATGTATATAAAATAATTTTGTATATCTGTAGGAAAGTCTTATTCCACTATAAAGGCTGTGCTAGAACCTAATCAATATGAGTATGACTGTAGATGTGTGCTAAAGGAGACAAGCAAAAAATTCTTCTGAAAAGCCAAGTTATTACTTGATTCTTATCAGATATAGATTTTTAAGGCAAAGCTATATTTTTGACTAAAAAAGGCTTCATTATAAACTTTCCTGCTGATTTTTTTAACAATATATAAATTTTAAAAACTCACAAAACTAACTCTTATTTTAATAAATAACACCCCCCCAAATGTCCAAGACTTAATCAGCATTAAAAATACTACAGTAATTGTATTGAAAATCATTCATTTGTAAAGAACATGAATAATGTTGCAGGTTATAAGAACAATTTTTTTTTTTGAATGAGTAAAACATCCAGAAGGTGCACTGAGGAAAAATTATTTTTAAATAACTTCACTCTTGGGGCTTAAAGACAGCCCTAAATAATGGTGCACTGTTGTTTAGGTTATACTATCGCTGACTTTGGAAATACTTCCCATAGTGCACGTTTGTGGTTTGGTTTTCCCATGGTACAGATGTTAGGTTCCCATGAAAACAATCAAACGAAATTATTTAATTCCTGGTTTTATTAAGATTACTTGATGGTTGAAGACTTATTATCGTTATTACTTACGTATTTAGTTTACATTAAATCAGCCTCTGTATGGGGTCAGGGCATTAGGAAAAGGAACATTTTTGAGGTTTGAATGTTAATACTGTTTGGTTTTTTTTGGGAAGTACTTCAGCAGATAAAGATGGAATTTCTTGAATTCAATCATGGAAGAAGAGTAGTGAATAGAATGCAATTTTCTTTAATTCATTTGTCTATTGGGAAGTAACCTCTGTGAATAAAAATTACTGCTGATCATAAAGTAATCCCATGTATACAAGCAGCTGTAAGACTTCTGATGTCTGTTTCTGGTTAACGCACAGGCCTGCTATGTAACTCCTTCCAGGCTTGTTATTGATTGAGGGCTCTTTCTTTCTTGAAGGGAAATTCACTCATACAGAGTATTTTCAGTCTTTTGGAACTTAAAGGCCAAATATTGGTCCCAGTGCTTGTAAGCAGGGTTTACACTGGAAGAAATGGTACTTGTTTTACAAAGGAAAAGATTGAAGGAGGCACCTGGAAGTCAGGAATATTAAGAATCCTAAATGATAATTAAAATGCTTCAAGCAATTATTTATGGATGCTTTAAATATATTGTATGGTCTGTGTGCTAGAAGTAATTTATCCAGGCTCTTATCCACAGGCAGACACGCTGAAACTTTTGGATTCTCTGTTTACCTCTAACTTCAGACAGTTGTCTAGGAATTAAGGGACTTTAAACAAATTTTGTGACTAACATCTGAATAATTGACAGCAGAGTTCATATTGTGCATTGAAAATGAACTTGACTGTAAACAAAATTAAGAAAAGCCACTTTCAATAAAGCATTTAAAATAAATATTAGTGTTAATGAGCTATATGAAGTTAGAAACTCAAATGAAGTGGTGTGGTGGTTGTAAGGTGTGCAAAGCTACGAAGGCCAAGCCTAGGATCCAGTTTGACTTGTTTTCTGTTTATTCCCAGAAAGCAGCGTTGGAGAGTGACAATCCCAACAGCCAGTGTGCTGAACAGCTTTACATTTCAAATGCTTGTTTTTATTCATGATGTATGAGGGTATTTCCCTTCTCTGTGTGCCAAGGAAAGATTCCCCACCCTGTCTGTTCTGTGATGAAAAGCAGATCCATTTCTGGGAGGTGTTGCTCAACCAGAGCTCAGCCTGTGCCAAAGTTCTGGCCAGGACAGCCCTGTGCTGCTTCAGAGCTGCTGCAGGGCTGGAAGGCACAGAGCCCTGAGTAGCTTCACTTCTGAGAAGGCCAGGCAGTTTTTTTTTAAGGCCATTTACACTTTCTTTGGAAGACTAAGTCAAGTTTTCATGATGCTGTATTTTTTGGGATGGGGGCAATGGGCATGGATTAGCTGGGAATAATCTGTACCAGCAAAAGACGAAGGCCTCTGAGAAAAATTACAAAAAGGCCAAATGGAAAAGCCTCTCTCTGGTTTTTTTTGTACAGCCTAGACTGATGTTGCTTCTACCTGACAAAGATTTGATAACCATTTTTAATAATGAAAACATTTCATTTTTTTTCACTTCTGTGAAATGATTGCTTTGTGCAGTGTTTGCATTCCCTGCCACTCCCCCCCCCAAAAAAAAAGTTTATGAATGATAATGAAGCTATGAAAAGTTTGTGTTATAAAGTCTCCTGATTACAATAAATATACAAGAAGTGGTTATTCATACTGCATAAAATGGAAACCCAGAAGTCTCTAGGCATGTATTATTGATAGCATTACTGTATGTGAGCAGAATGTATAAGTGAATTTTATCAATCCTCCTTCATTTCTTTAAAAATAAAAAAGACTTCATCTGTGCCAGAAGTTGTCAAAGTCATGTACAATGTTTGCAACTGAACTCCCAGCAGTTAATCTAAGGACAAGAATGAAAAGACAGAGCATCATTTTTTTTGTTCACTGAAATAAAAGCAATAAATAACTAAACACCAGATTTCCCACATGAAATAGTTTTAATTTTGAAATACTCAAATTTCCTATGATTATAAAGAATTCAGGAGAATCCAGAGTAAAATATCATGTTTTCAACAGCTCTATTCTTCCTTGTGATTTTTGTATTGATATAGCTGAGTGTTAAGTTCTTGTTTTCTTTGTCCTGAGGGGACCAATTGAGAGAGAAATGCCTCGGTACTCTTTGTTCAGGGCAAATTGACCTGTGTGTGGCAAAAAGTAGCATTGAGACACCTCTGAGGTGATTTTGTTTTGTTTTTTCTTGCAGCAATCAGTTAGGAACCGCAAAGATCAAGGGTACGCGCTCAGGTGTGCCCGCCGGAGCGCGCAAGCTCTGACACGACGTTTTGGTGTAAGGGACAGATCATTCCCAGCCCAGGGGTCAGGAGGGAGCCTGGTGTCAGGCTGAGCTCCGACCTGCTGCTGCACGTCCCGTGCTGAGAACAGCAGGCTGTGTACCTGAGCAAGCTGGGAGCTCTGTGTGCTCAGGTATTACTGCTCAGCTGAGGAACAATAGCTCGTGAAGCCATGGCAGCTCTTTGTTGGGATCACCTCTGTGTACCTAAGTGTTGTGGTAATTGCTGTTCACACACGTACCTGGAATTCCCATCCACGTCCTTACATGCATCTCAGCTAGCACAGCACCTTTTATTTCTTCTTTTTATTTTTCCCAAGCTTTGACAAATGATGTCTTTCTCTATTCAGGTGTGCCATGTTGACTCTAGAAAGGATTTGGATGCCCAATGGCAAAAAAAGCAACAATGGAAAGGAAAGGTTAAAGCGATGGCTTTGAAAATCATATTGCAGCTAAATAAGAGATATGAGAGCATACAGATAGTCTAGTTCACGTATTCTATCTTTAACCTCTCCATATTTCAATGTCATCCTTAATTATTCAGGTGACTGATTGAAATTATTTTATAATGCACTGTGGGTTTGTGTTTGGTTTCCTTGTGATCCCTGTTCTCTCAATCCTTTTCAGACTACAGATAAAAAGGTGCTGGTTAGTCACTTGGTTATGTTCCAACAGGAGCATCAAAATCAAGTTCCTTTGAGGTCTGTAAGGGAGGAAGCTGCTGTCAAGCTCAAATGACATTATTTCTGTTTTTTCTATTCCAGCATTTGTACTCCCCCCTCCCTGATTTACTTTTCTGAAGTATGAAATAGTTGTGTTTTCATCATGGAAACATCTAGGTGTGGAGATTAAAGTAAACTCAAAAGTAATTTAAAAACCCCCAAACAGATGAGTGTTAGTAACCTATTAAAGCATTATATTGCTTCTAGTATCTGTACTGAAAAAAGCCTTTTAAAAGGGCCTATAAATGTTGATATGATAGTAATATTTGGAAATCCAATGTGTACCTGAAAGCTTAGTTATACAAGGGGTAGCTATTTTTCAGAATATCATAAAGTTGTCAGTCTTTTCTGGCAAAACAGCCATAATGGCATAAAAATCAACCAAATATTTGCAGTAGTTTGAGTGAGAAAGTGTAAGTAACTGGACATCTGTTCATTTTGCTGTCTTGATTCCTTGTTTTGAAGGATTATGCTGTTCGGGGTCTCTAGTTTTTAAGCATTCCATATTTTTAATGTTCTGCAGATTTGGTGAGGCATATGGAAGTCAAAGGGCTATGCAAGAGTGCCTGATATTAGAACTTCACTAACATTTGTGACTTCTCTTGAGGTGCATTACAGTACACTAAATGAGGCATAGATCAATTTTTTCCTAATACAGCACAAACATATAGGATGTATCATCTTGTGCATCCTTCAACTCGTGTGTGGATGCTGTTCGCCCAGGCATTTTTACACAGGAGCCCAGGTTCAAAATGAAATGGAGATAGTCTCATCATGAGGGAGATTCATCCCAAAGAGCCCATTTCTGCAAATGCTATCAGTGAAATGTAGCCTCCAGATGTTGTCTCATGTGTTTAGCTCATATTCAAAGCATTCCGTTAGTAATGTGATTCCACAAGAAACCATAAAACAAGAATAAAATAAAACCCAACAAGAGATGGTAAAAACTTGTTTGGTTTTCATTGCTGTGACAACCCTTTCACTTTCTATTTTCAATTCAAAATTCTTTTCTTTTGCGGCTCAGGTCAGTATAAGTTCTTGCTGAGTAAACCCAGCTCGTACAGTGGGATTCTAATTGAGTCATCCAAATAATGGGGAGTAAACTTGGAAGTCGGTTTAAGTCTTCCAGTTTGGCAAACACATTACCCAAATTTTTACCTTCAGTTGTATGATACTTTCTTTTGAGAATACAAATTTTAAAATATTAAATGCAAAACATACTTTAGACAGTGCTGCAGAATGTCAGAGGATAATGCATGATAATTGTGGAATCGTGATTTGATCAATGATCCCCTCTGCCTTGTCAATATTGAAGTCTCCATCTTTGATTTTGAGGAAATGTTGGCTCACTATTTATTGGGCATCGAAGTCTGGCATGGGGCATCTTTTCCCATTCTTCCCAAAGCCCTTCATGATGGAATGCACCTGGTCCATAAGGCATGTGCAGGCATTTGTGAAAGCTCAGAAAATGTGACAGAAAAGAACAGAATCGAGAAAATGTTCTCCATTCTGAATGTCTCTATTCTGTTCCAAAAAGACCAGAATGGAGAAAATGGAAATTCCAAATACGCCTTTGCATAAACTGGAAGTCAAGCAAAAAGACATAGTTATGCTATGGACTTGTACTACAGCAGACTTTCATTCCTGGTTTGAAGGAGCATAATTTAAATGTTTGTTCTTAAAGGCTACATTTAGGAAAGAAATCAACCTACAATTTTAACAATCTAAGGTGATACCACAGAGATAAACATATGAGTTAACCGAGCAGTACAGAGTAGTTGTATACCTGCATTAATTTTTGATGGTGATGCAGAAAAGTACTGTATGGAACTATACTAGATTATATTCTAAATTAGAGATTAACTACAATACATCTGTAACAAAATTGGGTTTGGCTCATAGATACTGAGGCAAACAGGCTCACTTTTCATGTGCACTGTGCTGTACTAGGTCTTGTGAAGGAAGATTGTTTTGAAGTAAGCCTCTTTTTTTTTTTTTTT